>PQWD01002343.1:0-22831 GCA_019425675.1 Leucinodes orbonalis
GAAACCAATAAAATATATAGGTCTTAAAATACGTTTCCTTTTCAACATAATCATAACAAATATTATTATTTGTTGGATATGGTTATCCATGAAAAAGTTAACCAGCCAAAGCTCCAAAAGCTCACTTATGACTAAATGGAAACCGGAAAATCTTACCCCACAGAGATATGTATGAACATTTTATTCGGTAACCTAACCTGCCCGTGGTTAAATATGTCCTGTCGAGTTGGTCGGTCAGTGCGGATTGGCCGACTTCTTTCTTCGTAGGCGTGCGCAGGTTTCCTAACGATGTTTTCTTTTACCGTAGGAGCGTCGGATAAAAGTACATTTATACTTTTGGAAATTTGAAATTACATTGGTATTATTATATATTGCATTTGAAACTGTACCCTCCAGATCGGACGGTTTCTAATTAACACCAATTAGCACTACATTATAATTAACACCAATTGCCTATCGTGTATCTTGGTATGCAATGTTGATAGTGTGTACCTTAATAAATAAATAAACATCAACCTTCAGCCGTAGTATCTATCAAAACGAAGACCGCCGATGTATTTATCTCGTGTAAATAATTAAACTATGAAACTATAACATCAGTCACTTCCTATAACATCAGTCATAACCCTATTAACTGATAATGAGAAAATGATCGGTGATCATGATCTGTGTGTATAGACAGAGGTTTCGAAAGGCAATTTACTCCTTAGGTCCAGTTAAGGTCCTATATTAGAATGGACCAAACGAGATAGGTATGGCTTAATCTGCCCATAGCCATGCTATGTAGGACGTTAAACGTTGATTAATTTATGAGTAAATTCGTTTTGTAATAGGTAAATTGTAATCTCACGTAGGATGTGGAGGTAGTGAAGATCAAAGTACCTGGTTAAAAAAGGCGTCGGTAAAACAGTATTCGTGACATATTGATGCGATACTATGTTTGCAAAATACAGATTTGTGATCAGTTATTGCCATTTCGAAACTATTATTGATAATAACCACGAGTACTACATTTATAAACATACTAGCTTTTGCCCGCGGCTTCTAAGAAAATACATCTGCAGTTACGAATTACGATTCGAAAAACAGATTATAATTTACTGACCTTAATTTTTAGGATAAGCCGTTAGGAGTTCTGGTAAGCCTCAGTTGTAATTGCCTTAGACCTAAATGTTCTGAAGTGTTAGTATAATGGGACCTTGTTGATGTCGGCCGGTTGTAATCTGCCCTTGTCTTCCTAATGGGGCAGTTAACATTAAGCCCTCTCCAATTTCAATTTCACACCCCCATCCTGTAATGGGCGTTATTGTGGGATTTATTTTTGTGATTTTATAACTTGGATTTTAAAGTTATAGAATCACAAAAAAGTTGGAAAGTTTATAACAAATGCTAGGTCCGACATATCCAGTATTTTCATTAGCTGCAGGTCCCTCTTCCCAAATCACTGGAGCGGATAAGACTTTTATTTAATTAGACGACTCAGTATGAAGCCTACCACCACAGACAATATCGCTAGAAATAATAATGTATGGGAATTTCAGAAGTCAGTGACGATACTTATTCTCTAGTCATTTGTGTACTGACCCTGATAGTCGTTCGCTGAGTTGCAAACCTGTATATTACGAGTATCATTTTGTGTTGGACCCTGAAATATTGAATATTAAGTCGGAGACTTATAACGACTCCTGTTAAGAGTTAACATATTTAATATGCCCTTGCGTGCGACTACTCAACTTATACAACGTATAAGCGAATCAGAACACCATGATGCGAATAAATCTCAGCTATTTACCACCAATGAGAATCATCTGCCTATCGCTCGCAAAGTTTGACATGTAATTATAACTTCCGCGTCTGAACAACCACGGATAAATGATATGAATGGGATAATTGGGGAATGAATCACTTTCACAGTTGATTGGTTGAAAAATTTATTAACCATCTATAAACGGGTCAGTCGTTTGTTCATTTTTTGGTTCCGGTTTGTTATATTTATCTTTTTAATTTATTTAGATATCATCATCAGCACCACAGAGGCACATGCCTTCCCATACAGCATGGCTTTGAGGAGTTCGTAATCGTAACCCACCACATGTTCCTAATGTGTTCATTGGCAAGTGTAGGTTAACTCTTTGACCGCCAATGACGTCTTAAGGCGCCAGACACATTGAACGTTCTATTGTATCTGGATTTCTGGCGTTCAATGGGTTAATAAACATTAAAGTAAATTTTACTACTCCCACAGTCAAAATGTCCATTGCTTGATAAAGCCTCGTGACTTTTGTCACTCTAGGATTTTGGATTGTCAAAAAGTTGAATGCTGAACGTCTCTTTTAATATAGGTATTTTAGAAATTATATAATGCTCACCAAAGTACCACAATTAGAAATAAATCATACGGATCGTAATCACAGTTTATTACCGCGCCGATTAAAATTGCGTGCTCTTAAGCACTGACTTACCTGGTGGACGAGACGTGGTCTAAGATGAATGAAGCTCGTCCAGACAAAGAAAATCTACATCTTTTTTAATGCCACAGGTTATATGTGGCCGGTGATTCCAATTAGTCTCATCCATAGAAAGGATGAGCCTTTGATTAATGTTTTTCTTTTTGTAGGTTACAATATTTAGTGCTTGCTAAAAAAATGCTAATAAAAATCATTTTAAGTCGATCGAGTCGATGGTGGACGCTGTATTAAAATAGTGTGATGTCTATAATCTATGTAGCATATGCTTAATAACATTGAAAGACAAAATATACCATCACAAAAAAAAATGGCCGTTAACCCTGTTAGATCAATCATAATGTTATTTTTTATGATCCAAACGTTTTAATACAAAAACCGTAGATCAAGCCTCATAAACTGTCGAGTTATTTTGCATTTCATGAACCCGCCGAAATCTACGTTCCCCACACAGCATTATTCCCATCATTCGCAAGCAGATCAGAGGGAAACTTCGCTCGAAACGAAGTTAATAACGGATATTAGGGAGACGCCGAGTCGCGATTTCAGAGCCGCTGCAACGTCCTCCCGTGTCAAACTCATATTAATTCCCGTTTCATTTTATTCGGGAAGTGTGTTATTGTCTCGTTATACGACTCGTTTGAGTCGGGGTGGTAACGTTGTTAATTTAACGCGTTTGACGCGGTTCGCCTGCATTACCCGGTTTACGAAGCATATAGGTATATTACTCGTATGTATATTTAAGAGACTATGGAAAACGGTATTTATTATATATTATATATAAAACTTTTGATTTATGATCATAAAAATCCATATAAATTTAGAACGCGCTGTATCATCTATCGTCTCGGGTGACGGGCGCAGAGCAGTGTTGACGGAAAATAATGTTAGATAGAATATATTTTATTGTACAATTTCGAGACAATTAACAATTTAAAGTACATTAACAATAAAACATAAAAAGTACAAAGGCGGCCTTATTGCTCATAAGCAATCTCTTCCAGGCCACCATACAGTTAAGAATCATTTTAAAACAGAAATAGGAAATAATGAAATAATACAAGAAATACATTATTAAATCGAAATAAAATTATAAAATTAATTAAATAAAATACAAATAAACATACATATTAATATACATATTATACCTATGCTATCATAAATATAATTAAATAAATACACAACAAAAATAAAAACAATAATGCGATAAAAATAAAAGAAGAGAGCTACTATTTTAATGATAAATAGTGCGATGTTACCATACTTTTGACAGCAGTTAGGTGTCTAGCTTTCCGGATAGTAACTGGCAAGGCATTCCAGAGGCGAACTGCTTGGACAGTAAAATACTGATCAAAGAATTTCATGGAATACAATGGTGTACTCACTTTTAGGTTTGTTACTGTTATTAATTTTCTTAAACACTGCATCTGTCATGATTAGGTGAATCCCTTATCACCAGCGTGACCACCCCGCCACCTATGACATAAAAACAAATAACAATTATTTTAAGAAGCACGGAACTTTATTATGACCATGACCATGCTCAGGCGTATCACATACCATCAGGTGAGCGTCCAGACCGTCCTGAAAACTAATAACATACTCGTAACAAAAAATATATAATACTGCGGATAGAACGTAGAGGTCTGTTCGCTACTACTTGTAGTCAGATTATGCTATATATATATGCTACGATTCTCTACGACGTAGAAATAAACGTAGTAGCCACTCTGTGTTTTATTGTTTATATTGTAACGGTATGTAAAACACAAACACACATCTTTCAAAAAGTAAAACAATGGCATTATCGATAATTATGAGCCATCGCAAACAACACCTGGCACCTCGACCGTCCCCGACAATATTTGGTTCAAAAAGTTCAAATTTGACCTAAATACGAGAAACGTGGTTTTACTTTTTTAATGAATACCTTTTAATATCACCCTGTATTTGAATAAGGTGACCAGAACAGAGACTGTTATATAGGGGAAATTATGTTAGGTACGGTGAAATTTATCGTTATGTATTTCGTATTCAAATCAAGATCATTTGTCGTAAATCGACGCCACAAGCAGCGAACACTAACCAAGTCCGATTTTGAAAAGCTTTTGGGAAGTTATGTGAATGAATTATGTCATTTCTTTTATTCATTATTTTGATTTCATTCTATACAATATATTTGATTTTATTGATAGATTTACTTTAAAAGTAGTATATATTTTAAGTTTATATGCACATAAAAGTTGTTTTTCATTACATAGAAGTTTGGTTTCTGGTTAAAAACATGTACCTGGTTGAGATTTGAGACTAGCGGTAACATTAACTCTTAATACTTATTATGACTGCGTCTTATATAAGTGACAATACCTGAAAATTAAATTAAACAAGTTTATAAGTATCTCCGGTTGTATTCAGTAGCATACTACTAGTCTTTGAATCTTATCAATCATCAGTCAACGCGCTATAACCTCTAACGACAGGGCACAGGTATTCCTCACAGTTTTGTTACTAGGAGATTGGGTCATAAGCCGTCATCATCATCGCAAACCTAATGCGAACTTTTATTAACCCCATCACCGCCTTAACATGCACGACACAATAGATTTGTATTGTGTCTGGATTTCCGACATTCGACGGGTTAATCACCAGGTTAGATGAACCAGTGATGGTGAGGTATAAAGCATCTAGGCATATGCCTAGATGTTGATATACGGCAACTGCCAAAGGCAGGCATATCGCTTTTGCGAATAGGCTGCTCCGTTCACTTTCTATCTTAAAAAACACATTGATTGTATTTATAGCATCTAAAAATATCTGTTTTATATACTTATATCGATAGAATTTTAGTGAATTAGTGAATGTAGTAATTAATCTCATGTGAGCGCTCCCGATCCCGGAATTTTAAATGTACTGGCAGCAACATGGCTATCATACCATATCGGAATATTTTATAAATGTCTTTGACTCATGAATTTCAAACAGGTAAGAAATTTTAAGAAAATATTAACTTTGATATATCAGGTGACTACATGTTTCATTGAATGCGCATTAAAAATGAATGAAGTCGGTAAACTATGATACAACTTGATATTTAGAGGTCTTAAACAATGAAAGATTGGAAAAAAAACAACCACGATAAACTTTGAACCAGTCACTTAGCATCGGAAAAATTTACAGAGCGATACAAGTTGGCGTCCTTCATAAAGGGCGTATTCTCATTAAAAAGGCCGGTAACCCATTTGGGAGAACTCTTCTTGTAATTACGATAAATGTTTATACGCTGCTGCGACACTTACCAATCGCCTTTAATATTCAAGATTAATTTTGCTTTAATTTTTTTCTATTTAATTTTATTATTCTGTCGCAGGTTAAAACTGCTATTTAAATTTTGACGTGAGCCGTCAAAATTTAAATAGCGTTGTGCTTTTCTTGATAGCAAAATAACTTGTGTTGCAGACTGTACACCGTTTAATATTATTCGCGTTGGGTTAATTAGTGCATGTTTTGCGTCACCATGCCTTTGTTTGAGTTCTAACGTTGATGGTTTTTGTTGACCTGGAATAGCAACAGCTGGTTACGGATAATAATCTTACTCAATTCAGGCAGGTCTTTTGTCACAATTGTACATGTAATGAAGAATGCGGCTGAAACATATATTCATAACATTTATGCTTGTGTTGGTTTACAATGATTCTTAATAATATTATTACAGGTATAATACAGGGTGTTTTGTCTTAGAAATAGATAGTATTGATACGATATTGATACTTATTCGTTATTTTAATATTCATGGGTGTTTGTGACGCTCACTCTAAACATATGTCGGATTTTATGTGAGCTATATGATATTAAGTGATATATTTGTAAGGAGATTCGCTAACTTGTACGATAACAAAGTTTCTGTTTTGCTAAATTGTCAATGCTACTTAAAAGTTAGTTATTCCGTGTTACTAGCTTGTAAAATGGTTGCTAACATACTCCAATAGTTTTTTTTTTTAACTTTATACATGTTATACTGAAAAGGACCTAGACCAATACAAACAGAAATGTTCACGCACGTAGTACTGCGTAAGTGAACGAATCAGTTAGTGTAATAGCCGACTTAACCAGGGCCTTAACATTGAGACACCATTACGACAGTTTTTAATCCATCTGTCATTTTGGTATAACCGATACAACTTTAATGTTAATGGTTTAAAATGGTAATTGTATAGTAGAACAAATCATCCAAGGCGTTACCAATTAATCCTACATAAAACAGAACGGATAAATGCAACATTTTACTATTGAGGCACATCATCATTACGTAATTTTCCAAATTATTTTTTTGAGAACATACAATTATTACTTCACTTAAAATTAACAATTAAAATAAATTCAGGAATTGTCCACAACAAAATAATACAAGCATATCATTTAGAAATCAGAATAATAATTATAAATTTGATGATTTCATTCCAAATTATAACTTAACTAAAATATATTTCGTTCCGTGGATAAAATAAAACTACATATAATAAATAAAGTTCAATAAAAGCATGCAACGTCATTAGAATAAATAATATATCGAACTGGTTTTTAAATAAGTTGAAGTCGAGTAAAGGTGCATTGTTTAGAGAAACGATTACGATTCTATTGCAGCATATAAAATTGCGGAATTAGGATCCAGTACACCACATGGGTCGTCAACAATAGTTTGGATTTTCCGATTGAGTTCACGAACGGTCTGTCAGCTGTAGTCAAAAACAGCCAATACTGAGATGTATAGCTCGTTAGCACGACAAATGATTTATTGTGTCGCCACGAAGCAGATAAATTCACTGGAAAGTGGCTTTTTGCTATTTTTGTAACCTCTTCGTAGTCCACAGTTGAAGAGTTGGGCGAAAGTTAATTTATATATTTTCCACAGGTCTGGCGAGATAAGGTCTCAGGTAATAGAATGAAATCCTAATAAAAAGAGCAATAAATTTTCGTTATTTATAAAGTAATTACTTTAAACAATATCAATCATCATCATTACAACCTAGAAAGTCCACTGCTGAACGAAGGCCTCCCCTAATGATTTCCACGCGGACCGATCCCTTGCAGTTGACATCCATCTGCTACCTGCCACCTTAACCAGATCATCAGACCATCTGGTTGGGGGTCGGCCTACGCTTCGTTTTCCGTTACGCGGACGCCACTCGAGAACCTTTCCGCCCCATCGGCCATCGGTTCTACGCACTATGTGCCCTGCCCACTGCCACTTCAACTTGCTTATCCTGTGGGCTATGTCGGTCACTCTAGTTCTCCTACGGATATCCGTGTTCCGGATCTTATCGCGTAGGGAAACAAACATAGCCCTTTCCATAGCACGTTGAGCAACTTTAAGCCTATTTAAGAGGCCCTTAGTAAGCGACCACGTTTCACTTCCGTATGTAATAACCGGCAACACACACTGGTCAAGACTTTCGTCTTCAGACACTGAGGTATTTTGGACGAAAAGATCTCCCTTAACTTCCCGAACGCTGCCCATCCTAATTGGATTCGACGCGAAACCTCCTGCTCGAAGTTGGACCTACCCATTTGAACTACTTGTCCCAGGTACACATATTCGTCTACAACTTCGAGTTCAGAACTTCCAACTGATATTGGTATGGCACAACATGGATATTAGACATGACTTTCGTCTTGTCCATGTTCATTTTAAGACCCACCTGTTGCGAAGCTCTGTTAAGGGTATTGAGCATAGTACCTAAATCTCCATGGATTCTGCCATGATTACTATATCATCGGCAAATCGAAGATGAGTGATGTACTCGCCATTGACGTTGATGCCAAGTCCTTTCCAATCGAGCAGCTTAAACATATCTTCCAATGCAGCTGTGAACAGTTTCGGAGATATAACGTCTCCCTGTCTCACTCCTCGGTGCAATTGGATAGGTTGTGTAAGCTCTTCATGTACTCGGACTGACATAGTGGCGCTCTCGTACAAACTTCTCAATACTTCGATATAGCGTAATCGATATGGCACCGTTGGAGGGCTTGAAGCATAGCCCAAGTCTCGATCGAATCGAAGGCTTTCTCATAGTCCACAAACGCCAAGCATAATGGCCGATTATACTCTCCGTCTTCTGTATAACCTGCCGCAGCGTATGTATGTGGTCTATGGTGCTGAAGCCTTTGCGGAACCCGGCTTGTTCGGGAGGCTGGAAGTCGTCAAACCTACTAGCGAGACGGTTCGTGATGACTCTAGAAAACAGCTTGTAAATGTGACTCAATAGCGTGATGGGTCTATAATTCTTCAACAAGGTTTTGTCGCCTTTTTTGAAGAAGAGCACCACCACGCCATTGCTCCACACTTGGCGTCATACCACGGATTACGGAATTAAAGAGCTTCTGAAGGGTCTTAAGCACGGCGTGCCACCTGCTTTCAAAAGCTCTGCGGTAATTCCGTCCTCCCGGGAGCTTTATTACTCTTGAGCTGTTTCAGAGCCATCCTAATCTCGCACAAAGTGACCTCCGGGATATCCTCAGATAGGACGGGTTAACTTAGCTCTCGGGTCTTCGGCTAAGTTGAAGCGGGAATCTGTGTAGCGGTATATAACTCGCTGTAGAACTTCTCAATCTCCCTCAAAATCTCTGGTTTGGATGAGACTACATTTCCGCCGTTGGTCTTCAAACTAATCAGCTGGCTTTGCCCAATAGACATGTTCCTCGCAAACACCTTCGAACCTCTGTTCTGTTCTATTGCCTCTTTAATACACTTTGTATTAAAGTGACGAACATCGCGTCGCAAGGAACTGGATATACGTCTATTGAGCTGCCGGTATTGTGACGCATCGTCTGAAGACTGCAGCTTCATCTGTCGTCTTGTCGCCATGAGATCGAGAGTCTGTTGAGATAGTTTATTGGGTCTTAATTTGCGTTGTCCCTTGCAAAACTTAGACCCAACTGATTGCAGAGTTTCCACTAGCCCGCTATTATTCGTCCACTGTTACGCAGCTCTCTAGGCATTCAAAGCGATTCTGCAATTCGAGTTGAAAGCTTCGGGGTTATGATTTGAATCACGTTAGGTCGGAGCGTAGACTTCATCAGACGAGACCTTTCCAGTTGAACATTATATTTAACGTGCCTCTCACCATACGGTGATCGCTACCGGTTTTAACCCTGGCGATCACAGAGACATCGTTAAATATATGTCTTCTGGTGGTCATGATGAAGTCAATCTCATTTCGTGTGGAACCATCGGGACTCAACCAAGTCCACTTCCTCTGCGGCGGCTTCTTGAAAAAAGAGTTCATCATAAAGAGTCCCTTTTTCCATGAAATCGGCCAGCCGCTGTCCCCTGGGGTTCCGATGCCAAATCCATATTGCCCCACTTTCAACTCACATCATTCGAATGCCCAGCCTTGCGTTGAAGTCTCCCATGACGACCGTAAAGTGTGTCTTGGAGGTATGCATAGCTCTGCTAATATCATCATACATAACCTCCACTTCATCGTCGGAGTGGATGAAGTCGGTGCGTAAACCTGTATCACCTTTAGCGCATAGCGCTCGGTGATTCTTAATACAAGGTACGCTACCCTAGCTGACACACTTTCGATCCCCACTATGTTGTTGATGAGAGACTTATGGACGAGAAACCCGACACCACCCTGGGATAGCTGGTCGCCCTCACGGTAATAGAACAGGTTGCCGGATTGCAGTATTGTGGTGTCCTCCCCCTGTCTTCGGACTTCACACAAACCTATTATGTCCCAATGCAACCTGTCTAACTCCGTTTCCAGCTCCAATAGTTTTTCGTCAGTCCTCAGTGTGCGCGTGTTATATGTTGCCAGTTTTAATTGCCGTTGTTGTTTATTTGGTAGCCGGATCTCTGCCGGAGATTCTTAGCACCCCTTGCCCCGTAACCGTGGCCGCTACCGTAGCCCGGAATAGCGGGGCCGCCGGGACTAGGGGCCGCAATTTATTTGTGTCATCATTTGGGGGTTTTTGCCATACTCACCACGCTTGGCAGGCGGGTTGGTGAGCGCAGGGATACACCAGTACCGAAGTGATGCTGCTGCCCATCACTTGGTAGGATGAGCAGGGGTGGTGACAAGTGTATTCTGCTCTGCCGTCACCACACGGCTAAACATATAATAAATTTAGAAGTTTTATACTTCTAAAATTTATTATATTGTTAAATTGCTAAACATACATGATTGTTGTGATTAGTGATTAATTTTGCTGCCAGCAAGACTTTTGACCATTTAATAAATCAATTTTTGGACAATACATTTTCTGATATTGTAGAACATGCAAACAAAGATTCCCTTGAAATAATGAATTGAGAGATTCAGACATATAAAACAAATTAGACAATCTACTATCTGCGGGTAAGAAACTTAAGTAATTATACTTTTGTTCACAACCAAAGGTCACCCTTAGAGTATTTAATTACAGTAATAGAAGGGCTATTTTTAATTGTGATAGCTTAGATCTAATTTCGTCTAATTGAGATTAATGCTAATGAAATAACTAACGGTAACAAAGAGCACTTCAAAGTGCATGGATGTGGCTTTATTGGAGAATTTACCAATGGTAGAAATACTTAACAAAACATTTTATAGTGAAATATTTAATTATAAAGACTTAAAATTAAGATACCCGAATTGGGATTTTAATTTTAATAATTTATCAGAATTGTTGACAATTGCATAATTCTATAATTATGTTTGTTTTGTATAACAAATTGAAACAATAAACTGTAAACAATTTATAACGTTACTCAGCAGTGGGGATTGTTACGATGTTTAAGAAACCATACCAGACAATATTCTAGACGAACTCGGTTCCGGTTCGAGGTTAAATCTTCAGGAATGGCAGCAGTATGTGCAGGTTCAAACCACACCCGTCTTTTCGAATAATACATAATTTAAAATTAAATAATGTACGTTATGCGGCGTTCTTACGGTAAAAGAAACATCGCGAGGAAACCTGCGCACGCCTAGATGGGTTGTGTTGTGGCGTGAAGTCGGCCAATCCGCACTGGGCCCACGTGGACAATTATACACGTTTTACGGATAAGTTCGTACCCCTCGATGATTTTAAATCATCGATGATGTTAAGTGTACAAAACAAACTAAAAACATGGCGATTCCAGCCGCACCCTACGTCCGACGTATTCTGTCATTAAGCACTACATTAACCACGCAGACAGCGGTGCAAAGTTTTTGTGCAAATAAAAAACTTCACCGGACCAACCGAGGCTGTAGGGCCTCTTCTGAATGGAGTATTTTGAAGTTTTTTTGGGGGCTCGATGGCATAGTGGCCAGCGCTTTTGACAAATTATGAATAATATTGAACGGTCGGTAGGCAATCGGATGGATATGACATGTCCGTACTTCAGGGCATGTTAAGCTATTGCTCCTGAATTCTATCTAGGAATAGAATTTTAGTTTACAAGGAGGTCCCTCCTCTCGGAGACTGTTTTTGACAGACTCTTTAAGAAGTAATTTTTAACCTAATACTTTTTAAGGACCCATTTATCAGGGCGAACGTCTAAAACAAGGCTCAGTTAAGTTTTTCAAGTCAACAACTTTTTAAGACAACTGAGATGGTATTTTAGGTAAGTTAGGGATTTGAGTCACAGCCTGGTGACAGCAGAGTGTATCTAGTCATATACCAATATACTTGACTTAAGTTGAAATAATGATGACATGGTATACATTATTTTGCTTACTCAATCCAGAATACTCGTTTGAGTGTCTGTTGAATAGAACAAGATACATTTTTTGACATCGATGATTGTATTTTTCATTCCAGTCATTTACATTGAAATAAAGAACAATATTAATTGGCCACAAGAAACATTGTACGTAAGGTGCACGAGCCATAATGTAAGTTTATGCAAAAACCTAATGTCTCTAATTAATTTGTTTTATAAGGGAATCCGATAAATGCGTATTAATAAATAGATAGATAGATACACTTTATTGTTCACAAGTACACAGAAAAAAAGAAACAGTAACATACAAGCGATCTCTTCAAGGCAACATTTGGGTTAGGACCGAAGTAGAAGAAATAACATTGCGTACAAGCGAAACTTAACACATGGACTAGTTATTACTAACTAAAGACTAACAACACAATTGGAATGTAGTCTGATTTATGATTTTAAAAGTTTTATTTCAACAGTAACTAACAGAATGGATTATGAGAATGTATGTAGTCTGCAACTTACTCGCCGTTTTATTCGAGCTAATAATTAGAACAAAAAATATTACTAACGAAACTTGCGGCGGTATGTACAAAAAAATAAAAAAAACTCCTTATTTCAAAATAATAAAATCTTTGGCATGTCGCCAGATCGGTGTTTGTTTACAAAGTGGGGTAATAAAACAATCAACTTCATATAACGGATAGTTAATCTTGAAACAGAGTTCGTAGACAATGCAACGTACGAGTATAAATGCCCTACAAAACTGTTCTCATAATATGGGAATTAATATAGGGAAAAAACCATTAAAGAAATACTTTGCAGTATTAAGTAGGTTTTGCTTTTTAAAGTTTTCATTGTTATTATTTGGTTGTTGTGTGTATTCATCTACACTATACATGTAAAGGCATTAAGAAACTATGGATATAATAAAGGAAATCACAGAAACTAATGGCTAGGTCACTCTTAAGGTGGCACATAATATAGATACTTATAAATAATCGCAGGTAATTTTTTGAGATTTTAAGTTATATTTTTATTTCGGCTCATATTATATACTGATTGATAACAGGAACATAAATATTTCATGAATATTTATGTAGTTCTAGTCAAGTTGTTTCATTATTATTAAAATATAAAACTACTACAGCTATTCAAAGTTTCCTGTTGATATCTGATAATGGGCACCTCCAATGAGTTTCAAAATCTCCCTGCGAGGTACCAAGCCGTGTTGGCAGGAAAGTAAAGCCACAATTTGTAGGTACTTGTTTTTAGGAAAAATAAAATGAAAGCTGCCCAGTTCATAAAGCTTCAAATCCTGATGTTGGAATCAAAGGAAGAATATTCAATGCTTTATTAATGAGAAGGATTTACGCCTAATGAGGCTCATTTTTTATATTATACCTGAAAAGAATATCAGTTAATACAAGATTTCTTTGAAGATTCTTGTATATTGTAATCTAGCTATTTATTATTATTTGTAGTCTCTGTTAGGAGTTAACGGTTCATAGACCGGTCCTTTGAAGCTTGCGTGGGGCTTCGGAGACAAAATAATGAGTTGTGATGTGTACACCGAGCGGCCGCTCGCTCTGCTTGCACTATGGAAGTACACACAGAGCGAGCACCCGCTTAATAATAAGGCTACGGATAGGGTAATTGCTGGTCTAGTTTCTGGGCTATTGATTGAGGCAACGGGGCGCTGCCAAATCAAATGTCTCACTATGCGGCGTAGTACCTGGGACGCAAAACCGGCGCAGGCGATAGGGGTGTCGATAGGTGTACACGCTTTCTGCGTAGATAAACTGCACCAACTTGCGACTTATGCATCTTTCACTTCCACCCCTAGAGGTCTTGTAACCCCACTCTGGACAACCAATGAAGGCAAGCTGGAGGTGAGAGTACTGACCTTGGGTGGGCACTCCGGAAGCCGGAGACGGTCAGTTATTATTATATTATGATTTGCTTAAGTATTTAACTACGTTTACACGTACTTTCTCAATTTGTTATTGATATGAAAACCATCAAAAAGTTTTTATGAATTAACTTCATAAAGTTTTATGAGTCCGGTCCGAGTCGCTATTTTTGTAACATCATCATCATCATTACAGCCTAATTATGTCCACTGCTGAACGAAGGCCTCCCCTAATGATTTCCACGCGGACCGATCCCTTGCAGTTGACATCCATCTGCTACCCGCCACCTTAACCAGATCATCCGTCCATCTGGTTAGGTCGGCCTACGCTTCGCTTTCCGTTACGTGGACGCCACTCAAGAACTTTCCGACTCATCGGCCATCGGTTCTACGCACTATGTGCCTGCCCACTGCCACTTCAACTGCTAATCCTCTGGGCTATGTCGGTCACCCTAGTTCTCCTACGATATCCTCGTTTCGGATTTTATCGCGTAGGGAGACACCTAATAGCCCTCTCCCTAGCACGCTGAGCAACCTTGAGTCTTTTCAAGAGGCCCTTAGTGAGCGATCACGTTTCGCTTCCGTATGTTTATAACTGGCAACATTCACTGGTCAAAGACCTTCGTCTTGAGACACTGAGGTATTTTGGACGAAAAGATCTGCCTTAACTTCCGAACGCTGCCATCCTAATTGGATTCGACGAGAAACTCTCCTTCTCGAAATTGACCTACCCTTTTAAAACATATCTTCCAACGCAACTGTGAACAGTTTCGGAGATATGGCTCCATGTCTCACTCCTCGGTGCAATTGGATAGGTTTGTAAGCTCTTCAAGTACACGGACTGACATAGTAGCGCTCTCATACAGACATCTCAATACTTCGATATAGCGAAGTCAATATGGCACCGTTGGAGGGCCTGAAGCACAGCCCAAATCTCGATCGAATCAAAGGCTTTCTCATAGTCCACAAACGCCAAGCATAATGGCCGGTTATACTCTCTAGTCTTCTGTATAACCTGCCGCAGCGTATGTATGTGGTCTATGGTGCTGAAGCCTTTGCGGAACCCGGCTTGTTCGGGGGGCTGGAAATCATCAAACCTACGCGCGAGACGGTTCGTGATGACTCTGGAGAACAACTTGTAATGTGGCTCAATAACGTGATGGGTCTATAATTCTTCAGCAAGGTTTTATCGCCTTTTTTGAAGAAAAACACCACCACGCCATTGCTCCACGCCTTGGCGTCGCACCCTCACGGATCACTGAATTTCAAGAGCTTCTGAAGGGTCTTAAACCACTAGCCCGCTATTAATATCGTCCACTGTTACGCAGCTCTCTAGACATTCAAAGCGATTCTGCAGTTCGAGTTGAAAGCTCTCGGGGTTATTTGAAGCACGTTAGGTAGGAGCGTAGACTTCATCAGGCGAGACTCTCCGGTTGAACATTAATATTTAACGTGCCTCTTACCATACGGTGATCGCTACCGGTTTTCATCCTGGCGATCACAGAGACGTCGTTATACATGTCTTCTGGTAGTCCATGAAGTCAATCTCATTCCGTGTGAAACCATCGGGACTCAACCAAGTCCACTTCCTCTACGGCGGCTTCTTGAAAAAAGAGTGCATCATAATGAGTCCCTCTTTTTCCATGAAATCGGCCAGCCGCTGTCTCCTGGAGTTCTGATGTCGCAAATCCATATTGCCCCACTTTCAACTCACAACCACTTTGAACGCCCAGCCTTGCGTTGAAGTCTCCCATAACGGCCGTAAACTGTGTCTTGGAGGTATGCATTGCTCTGCTGATATCATCGTACATAACCTCCACTTCATCGTCGGAGTGCGATGAAGTTGGTGCGTAAACCTGTATCACCTTCAGCGCATAGCGCTTGGTGATTCTTAGTACAAGGTACGCTACCCTAGCTGACACACTTTCGATCTTCACGATGTTGTTGATGAGAGACTTATGGACGAGAAACCCGACATCACCTGGGTTAGCTGGTCGCCCTCATGGTAGTAAAACAGGTTGCCGGATTGCAGTATTGTGGTATCCCTCTCTCTTCGGACTTCACACAAACCTATTATGTCCCAATGCAACCTGCCTAACTCCGTTTCCAGCTCTAATAGCTTTTAGTCCTCAGTGTGCGCGTGTTATATGTTGCCAGTTTTAATTGCCGTCGTTGTTTGATTGGGTAGCCGGATCTCTGCCGGAGATTCTTAGCACCCCTTGCCCCGCCGTTACCGTGCCGTTTTGTAACATAGGCCTTCCTAATAGTTCCTAATCTGTTTCCTAAACAGTCAGCCTTATGCCCACAATACAAAGTATGTATTGGTCAGACCTACGTTATTCATTAATTTCTATGAATTGAACAAGTGTAAACAAAATACGTTTAACTACTTATATACTTCAAAAATTACGTATGAATGAAAAAAAATATAACGTCTTAATTAATGAAGTATTAATTAATACAGACAAATAAATAATGTTATTTTGTCGATTCACGATGCATATAGTTAGCTAAAACTTTATTTTGGTAAATAAAGTTCATAAAACACTAAGTTTTCTTATTCAGAAATGTTTGTACTGAACAGGCATCGAATTTTTGCTAAACAACCCACCCTTCTAACCATCAACATTTAAGTAACAAACTGATAATCTTCAATTTTGCAGCCTTCTGAGACAAAAGTGCACAATCAAAACAATAACAGCAAATTTATTGAAATATATGACGATATAATAAGCTTAATAGGTACCTGCTGATAATAAAGAAGGTAACTTTTTCAAATCGCATTACGGTTTGCTATGACCCATAAATGGTATTATATAGTTGACTACATTGAAAACTGTGATATGAAATCGATTTCAATTTAGAAAAGTGAATCAATACTGTTACGTTTCAATAAATAAGCCGAAACATCAGCCTAGAGACAGTCTTCTAATGGCCCCAATCGATAGTCTAGTCAGGTAATTCCATACAGTTTACGCTTATGTTAGGGTCACAACTAAAGTCTAACGCCCAATTGCGCGATAATTAATGGCATTTCCCGTTAGTGTAACCCCGGCATTAGAAGTTTAACAAGTACGTGCAAGCGTGTTTTTTTAATAATACTAGGTGTTGCTGATTAAGCGAATTTTGATAAATTTGTTCGGAAATTTGTATGACTTGATTTTTTTAGTAAAAAAGATATTTGTATACTTTTGATGGCTAAATGGGCATGTTTTCCCAAAGGTCTGGCTTGTAGCATGGCGGTTATGTGCTCACAGCGTGACATGATAAACTAGACTGAGGGCTCTCTTCTTTTCCATGATAGTGAAACGTTTTCCATAATCTTGGTGATCGGGTAAAATATAGCAATAAACGGTTGTTGAGGAAGCACTGCTACAAGTTTTCTGCTTGATGTTTTATCCTTATTGCACCTGCGATCTGCGGGGACAGTAGCGGTATTTACAATTTATTATAATCTGCCGTTACCATACGGTATTATCATAGAAGTTATTTTTCCCGATGTCTTTTGTAATTGAGATATAGAGTTAATGAAATAATAAATTCTGGCACGCAAAAGGAGAGTTTTAGTATGACTATTGCAAAAGTTTTGTATGATTTCTATCTCATTAAGTGGTTAAGGTTCCGTTTCCGTTTACGCTCAATTCAAGAAATGCCTTAAGATTTTCAAGTTTTAGCTTCCATTCAGCAAAGAGGTTTGCATTCAAAATTTAACTGTCATTTTCAGACAGTTGACAACCCTTGACAACCGTGGGTAGAGTTTGTTTCAAATATAGCAATTTAAATTAGAAAGTGGATTTATAATGGAAATTATCCGGTCGGCAAAGTATACAAGGACAGTCATTGATCATTGTACTATAATTTGATATTAGTTTTTGATACACGAAAATAATACTTATAGTTAAGTGAGTGAAAGTGTCTGTTTTTTAAAATCAAATATCTCAATAGGTCTTGAATTGAACAAAGGTAAGTTTAAATATAGATTATCTTATATTTATCTCTTCCCAATTCAACCTACAAAGTTTTCAAGTTCAAGTTTTACCAAAATTAAGTTCAAGATTTTTTTTAAATAGGGTAAAAAAAAACAACTCTGCATTGATCCTTTTGAAGATGTAATTAAGCGACTTATCTTGTGTGCACCAAAGGTTCATCATTACAACCTAGAAAGTCCACTGCTGAACGAAGGTCTCCCCTAATGATTTCCGCGGACCGATCCCTTGCAGTTGACATCCATCTGCTACCTGCCACCTTAAAGATCATCAGACCATCTGGTTGGGGGTCGGCCTACGCTTCGTTTTCCGTTACGCGGACGCCACTCGAGAACCTTTCCGCCCCATCGGCCATCGGTTCTACGCACTATGTGCCCTGCCCACTGCCACTTCAACTTGCTTATCCTGTGGCTATGTCGGTCACTCTAGTTCTCCTACGGATATCCGTGTTCCGGATCTTATCGCGTAGGGAAACACCTAACATAGCCCTTTCCATAGCACGTTGAGCAACTTTAAGCCTATTTAAGAGGCCCTTAGTAAGCGACCACGTTTCACTTCCGTATGTAATAACCGGCAACACACACTGGTCAAAGACTTTCGTCTTCAGACACTGAGGTATTTTGGACGAAAAGATCTCCCTTAACTTCCCGAACGCTGCCCATCCTAATTGGATTCGACGCGAAACCTCCTGCTCGAAGTTGGACCTACCCATTTGAACTACTTGTCCCAGGTACACATATTCGTCTACAACTTCGAGTTCAGAACTTCCAACTGATATTGGTATGGCACACATGGATATTAGACATGACTTTCGTCTTGTCCATGTTCATTTTAAGACCCACCTGTTGCGAAGCTCTGTTAGGGTATTGAGCATAGTACCTAAATCCTCCATGGATTCTGCCATGATTACTATATCATCGGCAAATCGAAGATGAGTGATGTACTCGCCATTGACGTTGATGCCAAGTCCTTTCCAATCGAGCAGCTTAAACATATCTTCCAATGCAACTGTGAACAGTTTCGGAGATATAACGTCTCCCTGTCTCACTCCTCGGTGCAATTGGATAGGTTGTGTAAGCTCTTCATGTACTCGGACTGACATAGTGCGCTCTCGTACAAATCTCAATACTTCGATATAGCGGTAATCGATATGGCACCGTTGGAGGGCTGAAGCAGCCCAAGTCTCGATCGAATCAAGGCTTTCTCATAGTCCACAAACGCCAAGCATAATGGCCGATTATACTCTCCGTCTTCTGTATAACCTGCCGCAGCGTATGTATGTGGTCTATGGTGCTGAAGCCTTTGCGGAACCCGGCTTGTTCGGGGGCTGGAAATCGTCAAACCTACGCGAGACGGTTCGTGATGACTCTAGAAAACAGCTTGTAAATGTGACTCAATAGCGTGATGGGTCTATAATTCTTCAACAAGGTTTTGTCGCCTTTTTTGAAGAAGAGCACCACCACGCCATTGCTCCACACTTAGGCGTCATACCATCACGGATCGGAATTAAAGAGCTTCTGAAGGGTCTTAAGCACTGGCGTGCCACCTGCTTTCAAAAGTCTGCGGTAATTCCGTCCTCCCGGGGCTTATTTCGCTTAGCTGTTTCAGAGCCATCCTAATCTCGCACAAGTGACTTCCGGGATATCCTCAGATAGTCGGGTTAACTTAGCTCTCGGGTCTTCGGCTAAGTTGAAGCGGGAATCTGTGTAGCGGTATATAACTCGCTGTAAACTTCTCAATCTCCCTCAAAATCTCTGGTTTGGATGAGACTACATTTCCGCCGTTGGTCTTCAACTAATCAGCTGGCTTTGCCCAATAGACATGTTCCTCGCAAACACCTTGAACCTCTGTTCCGTTCGATTGCCTCTTTAATACACTTTGTATTAAAGTGACGAACATCGCGTCGCAAGGAACTGGATATACGTCTATTGAGCTGCCGGTATTGTGACGCATCGTCTGAAGACTGCAGTTTCATCTGTCGTCTTGTCGCCATGAGATCGAGAGTCTGTTGAGATAGTTTATTGGGTCTTAATTTGCGTTGTCCCTTGCAAAACTTAGACCCAACTGTTGCAGAGTTTCCACTAGCCCGCTATTTAATCGTCCACTGTTACGCAGCTCTCTAGGCATTCAAAGCGATTCTGCAGTTCGAGTTGAAAGCTCGGGGTTATGGATTTGAATCACGTTAGGTCGGAGCGTAGACTTCATCAGGCGAGACCTCCAGTTGAACATTAATATTTAACGTGCCTCTTACCATACGGTGATCGCTACCGGTTTTACCCTGGCGATCACAGAGACGTCGTTAAATATATGTCTTCTGGTGGTCATGATGAAGTCAATCTCATTTCGTGTGGAACCATCGGGACTCAACCAAGTCCACTTCCTCTGCGGCGGCTTCTTGAAAAAAGAGTTCATCATAAAGAGTCCCTCTTTTTCCATGAAATCGGCCAGCCGCTGTCCCCTGGGGTTCCGATGCCAAATCCATATTGCCCCACTTTCAACTCACAACATTCGAATGCCCAGCCTTGCGTTGAAGTCTCCCATAACGACCGTAAAGTGTGTCTTGGAGGTATGCATAGCTCTGCTATATCATCATACATAACCTCCACTTCATCGTCGGAGTGGATGAAGTCGGTGCGTAAACCTGTATCACCTTTAGCGCATAGCGCTTGGTGATTCTTAATACAAGGTACGCTACCCTAGCTGACACACTTTCGATCCACGATGTTGTTGATGAGAGACTTATGGACGAGAAACCCGACACCACCCTGGGATAGCTGGTCGCCCTCACGGTAATAGAACAGGTTGCCGGATTGCAGTATTGTGGTGTCCTCCCCCTGTCTTCGGACTTCACACAAACCTATTATGTCCCAATGCAACCTGTCTAACTCCGTTTCCAGCTCCAATAGTTTTCGTCAGTCCTCAGTGTGCGCGTGTTATATGTTGCCAGTTTTAATTGCCGTTGTTGTTTATTTGGTAGCCGGATCTCTGCCGGAGATTCTTAGCACCCCTTGCCCCGCCGTAACCGTGGCCGCTACCGTAGCCCGGAATAGCGGGGCCGCCGGGGACTAGGGCCGCAATTTATTGGTGTCAATCATTTGGGGGTTTTTGCCATACTCACCACGCTTGGCAGGCGGTGTTGGTGAGGTCCTGACTGTACTGTTCACTTCATCACATAAAAAGGCAATACTTCCCGTCGCACCAGGTGCCTTTAGCTTTATAAGCACAGGTGCGCTAACATATGGAGTAGTGTTCACTTTTCTGGGCTAGAGCGCCGAAATTATTTCTTTTATCTTGACCGCATAAAACCGAGCTACTTGGATGGTTAGCGATCCGTCGATCACCAATGGTCTAGATTTCTTGGCCTTGTGCAGAAATGTTGCAAGTCTCTGTGTTTTTATCGCATTACAATGGGGGGTGTACCAACGAACTGATCGATTTGATACCTGCTGCTGAGTTTATCGCGAGCTAACCGTTATAAGATGAAATCCATGTCATCGCCTTAATGGTTGGTGTTTGACTACGGTTCGATTCATGCGCAATTTTCTCCAAGTACTTTGCTAATATGGAATTACCGGCTACCAGGAGCGGTATTTGTGACAGATATAGAAATAATAAGTTTTTTATTTCTTAATAAAAGTTAAAACATTATACACAGTGATTGAGGCCACCATTTAAGCAATAGTGTTGCGTGCGTGGTGTTTGCGTTGCGTGTGCGTGTGTGTGTGTGTGCAAGATGGTACAATCTATCACTTAAATATCAATATATTCCCTGTTTCCTCATAATCCAGTGGCATAAGAAATTTTGTTATTAAACCTTTGCATTCATACAATGTTTTACTGTAAATATTTTCTATTTTGTTGATTACATTATAAAGATACTTAGAGTGGCTACTAAATTGTTTCTGACCAAATGCAGTTTTAGTTTGGGGGAGCGAAATAACATTTTTCTTCTAGGTCTTATTGTAGTGGGATCATAAGGGGTGATTATGAACTTTAAAATTGTGTAAAGAATGTACAGCTTTCGCGCTGATAGTACTTGGGTAAGGGAGTACAGAGTGTCAGTGGGAAATCTACGTGGTTTAAAGTGCATAACTTTTAATAAAGCTCTTTGCGCACGCTCTAATGTAATCATTTTCGTTACTAGCTCCTCCCCACACAGGAATGCAATAAGTTAAAACTGACTGCGCTAATGTAACATATATTTCTTATAAAATGTTTCTCGAGGACTGATGCTGACCCATCTTAACGCCTGGCACAACATGTCTCAGATTCTTAAAGATCCATATCAGTTTTCGGATTCTAGCGGACACCAGTTCAATATGTGCATTCCAGTTAAGGCGTTGATCCACCATCACGCCCAAATATTTTGTTTGCTCAACTTTAGTTAGAACTGGACAGCTACAACCTTGAGACCGTGTGTGAGAATTGCATTAGTGATTTTGGAGTGAAAATTCGTCTTGAGGTTGCGAGTGATTTTGAATACTGTAACAAATGTAGTTTGTTTTGACGGTGTTTAAAGTAAGTACATTATTATTAACCAATCAGATATTACACCCATGCCGCGCTCTGTCTAATCTTTTACAGAAGCCAACTCTTACCAGTGAAGACGATAGCAGTATCATCGGCATAGGAAAAATATGTGCACTGTCTATTTTGAGATACATAATCATTAATGTATAATAGAAAAACTGTGGGACCTAGTACACTTCCCTGAGTACTCCATATACACTGACATCCCCTCCGGTACAACCGACCCAACGTGACCTTCTGAGTTCTTTCTGAAAGA
>PQWD01002344.1:0-15779 GCA_019425675.1 Leucinodes orbonalis
TAAAATTGATTCCCGCTTTCCGTCATATTCATTTGGGCGCCTTTAATAATAGAATTTTGATATGTCAGCCGGTTACGGTCCTGTAACTAAGCCTTTGTAATTCAAAGCACATACCAACCGTAGGCAGAATTCGCATTCCTTTAAGGTCGTGTTACATACGGCTGTGAAGGATGTTAAACAAGGCCCATTGACTAGATGGGGATGGTTTTGTTTTATTTATCTATTACATCTCCTGTAATACTACAAATCCTCGAAACTAAAAAAAAAACTTTCGCAAACACAAACTAATGAAAATTTCTGAAAATATTTCACGGTATTATCAGTCAACTAATGAAATCCTTTTACACAATTCTACTACAAGGAGTCTGGCATACATATTTTTTTGTTATAGTCATTCTATCGCGGTTAAACATAGCTTTATTTTTCTATAATTAAAGTAGCCTATAGTTTTTCTTCATACATCAGCTACCTGTCAAAAAGAGCCCATCCGAATCAGTCCAGCCGTTTACCAGTACAAACAGATAGACAAAAATTTTAAATTGGTATTATAGAGGTATTATATGCATATGCATGTAGAAAAATGTCTGTCTCTTCTGGGTAATGGGTTCTGGGTAATCTCTGGATGGATTTGGTCGGGAGTTTTTATGGCAGGTACCTGATGTAATAGTGAAAAACAAAGGCTACTTCTATTTAGACATAATTTTTTATTTTGTGAAAATAAAGCAATGCATTACCGTGACCGCGCCGGTAATTTTAGGTTGTTTTACTGCGAGAGAATATTTTGTACCGCGGGGGCACATCTAGTAATATATAAAACACTTGAAAGTCTCACTTTCAGTCACTTTTTCTCCCAAAGTTGGCCATTTTTTCAGCCCGTATATCACGAAGCTCACATTAATTCCCCTCTATTTGCTATTGTACTATCTTCCACATATAACGGAGCGCTTTATGTATCTTTAATACTATGAAATGTGAGGTATACGTAATACTGCCATGGTAGTTGTACGGCGGTATTGCGACCTTCAAAAAGAGCGTAGCCTGTTGAAACGCAATTCAGCGCCCTCTGGTATTGCAAATGTACATGGGCGGCGGTGTCATTTACCATCAGATGAGCCGTCTGCTCGTTTGCCTGCTATAGCATAAAAACAGTCTAAGTAGTCAAGGGGTCTAGCCAAGTATTTTGGGGTTGCCAATCTAACTCACCGGGTCGTGGGTGATCCTGCCAAAATTGGAAACTGCCTCCGTGGTCTATGGGCACTGGGTTTGGCTGCGTGACCGGAAGGAAATCCTGCGGGGAAAGTACTACTAGGTACTAGGTAGACTTGGTACTGAGTCGTCTAGGTAGGTACCACCGCAGTGACAGATATCGTCCCGTGAAAAAGGAGTGTTTCACCTTCTGTATTTCGGGATGAAGTCACTGTAGCTAGTAAAATTACCGGGTATATGAGACCTAACATCTGTTGTCTAGGGGGACGGGCGCAGCGCGGCATCTATCAATCAGTTGTTGGTCTCATTCAATGCCGCTCTGTCATGGTCAGGCGTATCACTTACCATCAGGTGAACGTCCTGACCGCCCTGTATACCTAATAACAAAAAAAAACATCACTTTGTGCGATTTTACCTACCTTGGTTAGGACATTGCATGCTGAATCACCAGGGGGGCTACCGCCCTTTCCTTGAACAGTGTAACGATAATATTACTTCGTCTTTTCTGGTACAAAAATGCCGACGTGTCATTATAACAATACTGTTTTAAAAGTTGCGGTAACCTCCTGATTGTACAAAAAAATTGATTTCATGCTTCGCAAGACACCTTAAGCCGTCGGTGCTGGCTACAATGTTACGATGGTGGTCGTTAACATTGGGCCCGAGTGGTGGGTTACGACGCACTCTCACCATTTTCTGGAAGGCCTGTGTCCTGAAGTGGGCCGTTATAGGCTGATAACGATGATGATTAGGGGCCACACGAGTAGACTGCTCACCTGCTTGAAAATCACACGGCTCATGGATATTAATTGCAAAACTAGAGGGAATAGAAATTCGTTACCGACTCTTTCAATGGGAATACGCCCTTTTTCTCTACATACCAGTCAGGACGCTCATCTTCTACTGCTGGATAAGACCTGACAACTTATTAGGTTCATATAATTTTAATTAAAGTATTATTAATTGCGTTCCTACGCTAATAAACTATTTCAACATGGAGGTACTGGGGGGTTCCCGCAATCTCTTAAAACAGTATTTTTGTACTCGAAAAGACGAAGTAATATTATTGTAACACTGTTTTAAGAGATGGCGGTAACCCCCCAACATGATTTATTTATCATGTTTATTTTTTTAGTAATGCGTCTTCGCTCTGAGTCTAAAACGTTTGAAATAGAAATTGGTTTTGCTTTTATTTTAATGGTGAATTAAATTTCATCATTTACTATACGAAATTTGTGAGATGTTAAAATAATGTAATTACTAGATAATTCAAACAGAGATAATTGAAGGTTCATGTCCAATGTTCACACTGCACTCTTAACTGTATAATTACTATTGTTTTGTTCTTATTCAATATTAAGCTATAATTCTTAATTCTGTATATATATTAGTAATTTTCTTTAGTAAAGTGCTCTTTTTCTATAGATAAAATCAGAAATGATGTTATCCGCCTGAAGTTACCGACATAGCCGGATCAGCAAGTTGAAGTGGCAGTAGGCTGGTCACGTATGTCGTAGGACCGATGGCCGTTAGAGTAGACGAGTTTTGGAGTGGAGACCGTGTCTTGGCAAGTGTAGCATAGACCCGATGGACCGAACTTGCGAAAGGTGGATGAGAAAAGTGACCCGGATATCTGGCGCAAAATAGGGGAGACCTATGTCGAACAGTAGACTGCGATATGTTAATAAGATAGGAAAGGCTAAAAGCCCGGTTGAAGAAAAACATATCTTATTATAAATCTAGCTAAATTTGACTATGCAAAAAATACCTTTCTCGATATTTTTACTGTACTCGGAAACTGAAGACTGCAGCTTCTTCGAAAATGCATACAGTGCAAAGTTTTTTTCACAACTCATTAAGCGAATACGAGAATTCCGAAGCGAATCCTTTGTAGGGGTCTTAAAAATCTCGAGTCTCGTTTGCGGCTAACTTCGTTCTATGAGTTGGGAGTCCGCTCACGGAATGTGCTCTGAATAAACGCGAGTTCTGGATCTGTACAGAAATTGTAACGACGTTGTGAGCTTCTTGAATTAATGTTGTCACACCTATTGTTGTGGATTTTCGAAGGATATTTGAAAAAAAATTTTTTAGTTTTCTCTTAAGGAAATCATCAATCAAGGAAGTCAGGTGATTCAGCCTTCTTTAATATATTACTAGCCCAACTGGGGAAAAAAAAACACAAAGTGACTTGTCCTACCGCCATTCAAACCCACGATCCCCGGGTAGCACAGCTATCGAACCCGAACGCTGTGCCCACTAGACTCATCATCATCAGTTCATGAACGTCCCCACCGAGGGGCACGAGCCTAACCGTAAAAGGTGTGTAAACCTTAGTCATCCACGCGGCCCCAGTGCATATTGACCGACTTCACGCACAACCTTTGAATCTCTTCGCAGGCGTGCGTGGGTTTCCTCACGATGTTTTCCGTCATCGTATAAACGTATACGATGACGGATAACGTATACATAAAATATCGGAATTAGAATAGTACGTGGTGTGATACGAACCTGCACCTCCACATTGAAAGGCAACGGGCCACACCAAAGAGCCTTCGAGGCACCGACTTTGGAGGCAAAGAATTGTATATATATATATCATGCAATATATTATGAAGGGATATTTATACATAACTCAATAGTCCTGTCTGTACGGAGTGATTCGCTGATAACAGAATTACGAATTGGTCCTAAGGGAGTGACTCTGAATAGCAAAGATTTATTGGCATTTACATTTTAGGGATAAACTTGAAAACTATGCCAAAGATATTTGACAGTTTGATTAAAACTAGTCAAACTTGTAGCCAGATACTTTTTGTTAAGTGAGGGTAGTGAGGAACCCATTAGAAATAAATATTTTGGTTGAAAATATTACAAAGCTGTTTATATTTGAAGATATTACAGTCTACAACTTTTATGACAATTACTAGGCGAGGTCTAGTTTCGACAGAATAACTTAGACAATACATGGAGCTTCTAGTTTCGTAACAGTGACTGGCTTGATCCTGCGACTTAGTTCCAATAACATACATCTAGGCAAAATTTCATCTACAACGTGACATCTTTGAAAATAGTCTTTGAGCAATGCGTCCTACCCGTATTGAGACATGGACACTGACTGCGAGATTGGTTAATTAAAGATTTAATTAGAATAATAATTATATATTTATTTATAATAATCAGATATTTTTTTCGCAAAAGAACTAAAGTTACCGACTTAGCTCGCTGGTTCAGCAATTTGAAGTGGCAATTGGCTGGTAGTCGCCGACGTTTCAACATATTCACCAAATGGGTCGTCAAATATAATAAAATATTATCTTGTGAAAATATCCCGTAATTTGGCGTACATGGCTCATTAGGACCGTGTTTAAATATGCTGCCGTCTAACAAATAATGTAATGTACATCAATTATATCAAATTCGTCGAATCGTTATCCTCTCCCTGGCACAGGGTTTTCAGAGTCCTATGTCAATATTAGCATTGCACGTAAAAGACGTAGGGCCCCAAGCTTTGATACGACCGAAATAGCACGAAATTACATTGTAGGAGTTTTGATAAATCGCCTTATGTAACTTGGTACCTCAATTCGTCTTTCCGTTTTCCTTGTTTAGTAGGTTTTGACCCGAATGCTAATTTTTTTAATGAAATTAAGGTGAGCGTACTGACCGTGCCGGCAAGGCACGGTCAGTACGCTCACCTGGTGCTAAGTGATACGCCTGACCATGAAGGAAGTAGTATTGAAGAAAATTAATAACAGCAGGTTGTCATTATTTTCTGTCACCCGAGACAACAGATGTTCATTATCATCATCAACTCATTAAGCTTCCTCACCGAGGGGCACGAGCCTACCCGTATAGGGTGATTAGGTCTTAGTCGTCCACGCGGGCCCAGTGCGGATTAAGACAGATGTTAGGTTAGGTATAATGCCATATTGGGTTCCAAAAGCTTAAATAATAATATTATAGTTTATCGCTGTAGCTAGAGAAATTACCGGGTATAAGAGACCTAACATATGTTGTCTCGGGTGACGGGCGCAGTGCAGCATTGATGGAGGATAAAAACTGTCTGTCGGCTTTTGGTTTCCTTCAATACCGTTCTGGCATTGAAGGAAACCAACAACTGACAGACAAGGCGTACCACTTACTCGTACCATCAGCTGACCGTCCTGTACACTAATAATATAAAAAAAACCATTTGTTATGTAATAATTACCCAATTTTATAAACGATATTATTAGCCCGCATATTTAATGTTTTAATTATTCATTAACATATCATGTTAAAGTTAATTAATGAGGGTGTTAAATAATCAACAATAAAGTAGGCAATAAAGGGAGAAAAGGGTCCGGTGTAATTAATTTATTTTGATAAAAATTATGGTTATCAAGCAAACAGGACAAAAGTCTGAGCAATGCGTCCTACCCATACTTACATATATAGCTGAGAAAAGGACACTGACTGCGGGATTGGTGTTTAAAGTTTAAAGTCACTTAACGGAAACTGAAGCGAGCTATGCTAGGAGTCTCTCTCAAGGATAAAATTAGTAACGATGCGGATAGCATACCAAGAGAACTAAAGTTACCAGTATAGCTCGCCGGCTCAGCAAGTTGAAGTGGCAATGGGCTGGTTACGTATGGCGCAGAACCGATGGCCGTTGGAGCAGACGAGTTTTGGAGTGGAGACCGCGTCTCGGCAAGCGTAGCGTGGGAGACGCCCGGACCGATGGCCCGACGGCTTGCGTAAGGACGCTGGTGGAGGACGGACGAAGAAAGCGGATAACCGGAATATCTGACGCAAAATAGTACATATCTATGCCAGCAACAGACTGCGTTAAGTTTAAGGGAGAGAACTTATTTTAATATAGTTAAGTCGTAATGTCCGGTATTTATCTGTCAATATGATAATAACTAGATTACATTGCCTGCCCTATCAACCCGGATCCCAGATTTTTTCTTGGATTGATGTGGACATAATGTGTGAAGGACTTCTACAATAACCATGCACTGCTGGACAAAGATGCTTCATAATCATTGGTTTTAAGGGACTTAACATCTGCTGTATTGGTTAACCCTTATGCTTTCAAATATAGTTTGATTCGTATTAGTATATCATTCATTTTAATGAAATTGACTTTAATTTAAAACATGTTTTGATTCAATCAAAATACACGATCTCGTACATTTCGACGTCTCACAAGGTCGCTGAGCGCCATATCAAGCGATTGTCAAATGTTTCTGTTTTATTTGAAACCAAGAGATATAAGCACAATGTGCAGATTCTCGACAGGATAAACTTAAGACCGATTGTGTTTTATTTTGGATTCCCACGGAAGCTTTTTTATTCTTTTAAATTTAAATTGAGGACTACACAACTAATTGTTGAATTCAAATATAAAAAAGGAATATTTTTGAGCGTTTTATCAGAGGTTCGCAATGATGAAGAGCGCACGGTAGTGCGTCAAGCCATGTCATTTCGGCTCTTTAGTCCACTGAGCTCGAACTTATCCTGTCCTGTCGAAATTTAGAGACCAAATATTTGTTTGTTCACCAATTATTTTTTTTTCAAATGAACCAGCTTGTCTCTGTCAGAACATGTGGTGTAAGAAGCTTTGGCCAATACCCATATTATCCGTTCTGTAATTTATTGAATGTATCTAACATCACAATAAATAGTGCAAGTATTTTCTTGTTAAGGAGTCGATTTAAATGTTTTTGCCATTTTTTGAAATTCTAAGTTAACCCTTTGACCGTTAAGGACGCCTTAAAGCGCCAGACACAATATATTTTCTATTGTGTCTGGATTCCCGGCGTACACTGGGTATGTAAGTAAGTAAGTAGGTAATTGATATTCGTGAGCTGCCTGTACAGAACAAACATTGCCTAGTGTGAGGGTCAGGGAATGTATTATAATTATGCTTGTGTATTTTTTAGGAATAAATATTTACTTTACTTCTGTCTTTCTTCGACTTAAATTTTTTATTATGTATACTGTCATATTTTTCTACATGTACCAATATCATTTATATATATATTTAATGAAAAAAAAAACAAGTTGGATTATAATTTGGCCCTTCCACCAAACAATATGGCTGATGAGATATTGTTTTGTTTCGACAATACACGGTTGCAGAGCGCAGTTGGAAAAGGTTTACTGTTCACACGTCGTGTTTTTGTGCCGGGAATACTATAAATTGAAATGGTCAGTTGTGGAACATAATTCTTTTTTCGACTCGTGTCACAAAAACAAAGCGCAGTCATTTGATTGTGCTGGTAAAATCGTTCATGAAGATAGGATTCGCCATTATTTTATGTTACGAAGTGAACAGGACGGTAAGGACGCTCGCCTAAGTGATACGCCTGACCATGAAAGCGGCATTGAAGGAGACCAACAACTGATAAACAGTAATTATTCTCCATCAATGCCAATCTGCGCCCGTCACACGAGACAACAGATGTTAGGTCTCTTTACCCGGTAATTTCAAGTATCGAGCCTACCAGCTAGTGACTTATTATGGCGCTGGCTTTAGTGATTAGGTTAGATGTGAGGGTTAATTAGTGCAGCAGAAAGCGCAATCGTGCAACTATCGCAATAAAAATAATAAATGGCAGTGGCTTTTAAGCAGATGGGTTACCGAATTATCTCCAGTATCGTGCTTCGTAAGGTACATTTAAAGGAAAGTATCATTTTCATACAGTAAGGAGATTCCGATTATCATTACATAACCAAAGTGGGAATATTGACTTTCTCAAGACTTCTTAAAGCTGAAACTGGCAGAAAAAATCTAGCAGAAAAGACATTATGGCCAGTGACAAAAATATTTTATCTCTAAAGGCTGTTTTCCATAGACTAATATTCGAATAATCTAAACAATTTGTGTGTTGCAGTCAAAAGTAGTAAACAATAAACTGTGAACAAGTCTTCTTTTGTTTCTGGCCATCGCGATTTGTCTCTTTATTCGGCCAGCTTCAGCCTTATCAAGGCTTTGTAGAAATTTGGATTTAAAACTTAACGTTCACACCACTAAGCCATAAAGGATTGGGACTGAGCGGTTCAGAATAAAATCTGACACGCTCTTTGTAAAATGTATTCCATCAAAATAACTTATTATCATTGTTTTATTCAAATATTGGCATCTTTATATTTTAAATCACTCAAACGTTAACGTATAATGAAATACCGTCAAGTCATAATCTTGTTATGCCATAGAAAATGTATGAAAAAATACGTTTTGACAGATCTTAAAAAAATGCTCGATAGAACTTGTCTTTAGTTGCGAACTTATTTTACAAAGAATAAAACGTCAATGATGTCCTAAAGGGTAACAATATTTAACTAGGTCAAAAGCGATTGTTGTTCTATAAAAAGATTCCATGCTTACCACCCATGGAATCGAAAGGCTATTTACATGAATTAACCAGTTTCCACGGAGCCCGTTCTTAATCCTACATCTATTTGACCCACGCATTTTATGAGATAGAGGTATTTACACAGCACGATTGGAATTATCTGAATATGTACTTTTTTTACGTTAGTGTGTGTTTGCCTCTCTAGCAAAAAAAAAGCAATAAAACGTATTTATTTTTGAATATTTTTAAATCGTATAAAATCTAACAACGGACGGTTTACGTGATGATAAATGGCCACTGAAAAGAAGATGGAAATAGAAGTATTTGGAACAAGAAGCGACCCTGTTGATAAAACTGAACTAAGCAAATTTCGAAAGCAAAATCCTTTTGACCTATTGACCGCCGGGATTCCAGATACAATAGAAAGTTGAAAATATGCAACTGCGGCAAAAAGAGCAAATATAAGTTATAAATTTTTAAATATTATTCTAACGAAATAGAAATCCGTCCCGTGTAAATGCCGATACCAATCGCACACGTATATCTTCTTACTGTACACACGTGTCAAATGTTATGTCAATTGAGCTGTCGTAAAGTGCGGTCGGAATTAACGGGATCGGCGGCTTGGGTTGACGCGCTAGTGATGCGACTAATTAGAAGGTATTAATCGTTATCGATGTACGTAACCGTCAAAGGGTTAACCCACTGTATTAATGAGCAGTTTGATATGGTTGAGTAGGGGACGTTCATGTTAGTTTGACAATCATTGAAACGTGAGTATTATTTATTTAGGTTTGTTTACTTGGCATTTTTTTTGTATTGTACATAATTAATTCTGATATAATATTTATGTTATGTGTACATTGTTTCATCCCTTGAATAATAGAAAGGATATAGGGATTTTTCTTCTGCCTATATAGGTTCACTGCTGCATATAGATATCTCCCATTTTGCATCAAATATCGCGCCACTTAATAGCTACCCTAATGTGTGCCGTATTTTGTAATATTTAAAATATGTCATTTTAAATATACATAATTGATTTATAATGGAAATCTTCATTAAATAAGCTTTGTCGCACCAAGTCCACATGCAATTTAATGGACTCTATTCTTATCTTCATATAATAAAAGTGAAAACAAACAATCGATTTTGTCGATATTTTAACACAGCCACATCACTATTAGCATCACTCGTTCGTCCGCACGGGTATCAAATTACAAAGCACAACTCCCGCGATTTCGCTTACGCTGAAATCTTAACACATTTTCCTTCCTATCACACACACTAGTAATACAGTGTGTGAGAACGTAACAGCTGCAGTAAGGATATCACGAAAACTGACAAGTGTGCCCTGATTTGCAGGATATGGGAGGTTAGTTTTTATTTTCACCGACAAGTATTAATGGTTGCCAGTTACGAAACAGTTGACGGAGTAACGATTCTGCGTTTGAAAGTAACGATTATTTTTTTGAAAAACAATAACGATGTTTGTGTTTTTTTTTAATAACGGTGCGTGAGTGTATTTATTTCAATATTGTTTCTTCACTCTGAAGTATATAGTTTTAAACAATGATATTCTGTATATATATACGAGGTAGATACTCCAACCGTGCCTCAAAAACGAACCGCCAAAGAGAATACAGCTGTAGGCTCTTTGTTTAGTTAAATGTACGCACATTCGAAATATGTGTATGTCGCTGCATTCGGAACACTTTTTTCGGTTGTTTTGTGAACGTATCACGAATCTATACTTTTTACATCATTGGTTCTAAACGATAATTTGTTTGTTGTAGTTGTAGTCTAACTTTGTTTAAGGCATTTTGGTCGTGATTCAGAATACAAGTCCATTTGATTGTCACCACCCATACTCTTACCGCGATGTCTTAAGACGTGGGTACTCTAACTTGGTAGATACTTCTAGCTCCAATATATCTGCCTAGGTTATATCAAAATCCTAGCAAGTGAAATTTCCGGGGATTTTATGCATCAACACAAAAAAAAGTATCTAATCAACCTGCATAGAATCGTACAAAGTAACATCCATTATATATCCTTTTTAACTCTGTAACAAAACTGAGTGTTTCGGTTGAAGCTCCCTTAGTGCTGTTAGAATCAATCAGCAAGACTTCTTTGATACGCTTTCGCAACTCGGTTCTGGTACTTTTAATAAGGGTTAATGAGTTCGCCAACTTTCGTAATTTAATTGAACACCCAGATTTGGGTGTCTTTTGGTCGTTTTTCAGTTTGTTTGAGGATCAGAATCATTGAGATGACGATGGAAGTTCGGAAAGGCTTTTGTGTAGCAGTGAATTATATCTTTACATACGATTATAAATGAAATTGGAGTGTCTATAGCAAGTCATAGGTCTATCGGGCCGGAGGCCGCTTGTGGCACTTTAATCCTTTGTTTTATATATATTTAAAAGTTTTTTTAGCACTTATACTTGCACTTATTGCATGCCGTGGCATCCTTTGAATAAGGTGATACTTAGCTTTAAGTTTGTTTGTGTCTGATTTCTTGTATCAGTATTTACCTTGTTGTTGTCCTTATAAATAAAAAATACATTGTAACATCAGACGGACTTCTATCGTTCCTCTGATGCTTGCTCTCATTGAGTTCGCTTCACTAAAACGTCAAACACGTTTTCATTGCTTTTGAGTTTGCAGTGTGTAATCAGCCGAAGGGGTGGAAATAATTAATTAACATGGATCCTGTGCCGGATATCTTATGACGACATTTTGTAAATAGCTTACGTAAATAGCTGTTGTAACTTCTCCGTATTTTCTATTAATAGCACTGACAAATGTGATGAAATTTGACGCTAAGTGAATGTAAACTTTTGCAACCCATTTGGTGTAATGGTTGAGATGTCGGCTCTTACAGGAAAGGTTCCGGGTTCGATCCCCGGGCAGTACAAACATTTGTGTGCATGAACATGTCTGTTTGTATTTCTGTAAGGGTATGGGTGTTTCTATATCAAATGTATGTATTTACAAAAATGCTATGTAAATAAATATCTTTATCAGTTGTCAAGTACCAAAATTACAGGCAGTTTGGGACTCGGTGGCGCTGCTGTAAGGGTGTCTGAGGATATGTATTTATTTTCATTACTGTAATTTTTAATTAGTCATTAATGAAGCCGCGTATCATCTATGTACCTATGCCCCATTAAAAATAGGAAATGATTAGTAAATAAATAAATGATAAATGTTTGTTTGTAATGGTCTGGGTGTTTTCTATGTATAATTTGTACTCGTCTGTATTTATAAAAAAATATAAGTATGTTTATCCGTTGTTAAGTACCCATAATATAGGATTCACGCTTAACTTGGCTAGATGACGCTGTATGAATGTCAGTGGATATTTATGTATATTTAAAAATACACTTTGAACCTAGGATAGTTCTGATTGTTCATTCTTTGTAAAATAAGGCCAAACAAAATTTCGTCTTTATACTTCATACAAAAGGTTCACAATAAAAATGAGAATAAACACAATGACTTTGTACAGTGTAGGCGTAAACTTGCCGAATTGCGCACTAAACACAATTTTAGTACAGTCATTCTATTCACGACGCTCACCCTTTGCACCCTCGTTAGGTTTACGAGAAAGAGGGTTAATTCATCAAAAACTGTATAAAAAGCATTAGATGCAGTATAAAAAAGAAAGATTGTTCAACAATAGCTTTGAACGGGGGCATAATAATGAGAAATTATGCCTACTACTGGCTTTGGCGAAGTCTTGGGGATATACGGGACTGTGTTGCGTACGGTTACGCGATTTGGAGGCAAGCAAATAAACCACTGCATAGTATAAAACAAAGTCGCTTTATCTGTCCCTATATCCTTATATATGTTTAAATTTCAAAACTGAGCAACGGTTTTAGTTTCGTTTTTTTTAAATAAATAAAGTAATTGAAGAGTAATTGAATTAAATAATGGAGAAATACTGTTTATTTTTGAGGTTTGTAATGTGATGTCGTAAAATTTCAATTTTTTTCGGTTTACATTGCAAACGCAGGCTAAACCTTACAAGATTTATCAAAATCATATACTAAGTATTGTACACATTGAAAAGGTCTACAGAAAACTCTGTCATAGTATATAAGCAGTGGCGTGCACTCCATATATGCAAATAAGCATGCATTATACCCTCCAGACAACCCGGAAATTTGCCAAAATATTAAATGATTCCCACTTATTCCCCCATTTTCCTCTACAGATTTGAAACCATAGGCATCTGCTTCATCACAGCGCTCAATATGACAAAAACTTATTCTTTTTGCGATTAGTTTCAATCACTTTGCATACCCTTCTCATAATATCTGTGCATGCCACTGTATATGTGTATCTCTGATGGATATCTCACAACATTATTGTATTTTACTATGAAGATCTTTGTTAAATAAATATGTTTAATATTATTTTATTTTAGTAACAGTGGTATTAAAACATCGTGACATTTACTCTGTTACTAACGTAAGTCCTTGCCTGAAATTAATAATAAATATTATTTAAGCTAAAGCTTCTTTCACGCTCGTATTATTCTCCCGTATACACACAACTTTCAGCGAAGTCATCGACGTAAGTAGGCCAATTTTTACTGAATGCTTTTACGGGCTGGTTCCTAAGGCTATGTGCTGATAAAATGGACGCTGAGCACCGTCTGAATGTCTACTTGAATTTACGACCGAGCAACAGAGGCTGGTATTTACATGATGGCTATAGAGTTCCAGGCTTTGGATTTTTCCGTATTTCTTCGGATCGAAGAACGGTCTATTGCATCATGATTGCGTTGTTTTATGAATTTATTAAAAGTATAAACCTTTACTATGTCCAATTACAATCGGCATTGTTTAAATTTTTTGTTATTAATGCTTTGGCAGTGAGACGTTCACAGAGATTGTGAGTAGGGTCAATGATATTCTGTATATCTAAAGGTAGATACGCCATCCGGACCTCAAAAACGAACCTCAGTTGTAGGCTCCTTAGTTAGGTGAACTGTACTCTCATTCAAAATATGTGTAAGTATGTCACTGCATTCGGAACACTTTTTTTTCGATTGTTTTGTGAACATATCACGAATCTATACTTTTTACATAATTTAGCAGAGTATGCAAAGTGAGTGGCAGAGATCGTAAAAATAATAAATAATTCACAGTTTTGTCAAATTGATTGTTGACAGCAGAATGCCTATAGTTTCAAATCTGTACAAGAAATGGGCGAATAATGGGAAACCGTTTAAAAATTACCAATTTTCTGGGTTGTCTGGACGAACAGGACATATCCTATTTAATTGCATATATGGAGTGCACGCCTCTGTTTGACATCTTTTTACGTTAATAAGTAAACGAGACGATCATTTCGCTCACCTGTTGGTACTTGCCAAGACTGCCCATGACAGATGCAATGTAAATTTCATACCTACAAAACCTAACTAGGCTAGGGCTAATCACCTTACGATACGACCAAACGTATCCAAACTCGAAGAAAAATAACACAACATAAATGTTCATGCATACCAAAGTGACATCACTAACGAAACCCGTAAATCGGAACGTAACGTACAAATGATGGCATCTACTGCTACTAAAAAAAGCCCTATCCCGCCAATCCATCTAACTAAACACGTGAAAGGAACGCGTGTACTCCACAACGCCAGATTCATAGTCCCTTGCCCTTAGATAGTGGGTTTTCGTGTAGAGACCCCCGGAATTGGGAGAAATGTCGCCGGCGATATATCCTGCGGGTGTCAGAGGCGCGGCCCGCGGATTCTTGGAGGTACTCTAAAGTTTTTTATGGTGACCGCACGTTTGGCGTAGTTGTGGACAGTTTTAAAACGTATTTGATATTTTACTTCTTTTTTAATGGTGAACCACTAACGTTTTATTAATATAGTAGCAACATGACCTATAAAAGCAGATGTGTCAGCAATTATGCAAATGCCTTATAGGAGCGTCAGTTTTAGTACATACCCATGTCAAAACAATTTATTATGATTAAGTAATTTATTATTATTATTAATATTACAAACTCATCATCATCGAAGGTAACATGTTCACATATATACATACTTATTATGAATTGTGTGGTTACAATTCGTTATGTAAATAACACAACATTTTGTGAGAAAATAAAACTCCATTTAGTCATGTATTATTCTAGTTCTTTTTGTACGGATGTGGGTGAATATCACAAAATTTCTTTATATAGACCTTAACAATCCACTCAACAAGCAATTTTACTTGACATAAAGAACACGACATCCTGCCAAATAAATCCTGCAGTGCCCCACTATCGTGGTCACAACAACCAGGTGATATGTTGTCAACTTGACGTTTTATTACAGCAGGGTACGACCGGGACATTTTTTGGCTTTATTTAGGCCGACATTGGCTAAAATATCCGAGATGGCGCTCGACTATTTGATATTTCACGCGCGTACGGCCCGAGCGCATTTGTTATCATTACATTTCACAAAAGAAAATTCGAGATGTGTCCTTGAAATATGAGATTGGATTGTTTTCCTACTTTCTGGTGTTTGGATACTGGAGTTTATAGCCCTGTAAATGTATTCTTAGTGTACACGTACTACAAAACGCAATAGTAATGTGTAACTGAAATGAATTGGAAGGGTTCTTGACTTACGGTTTTGTGAGGTTGATAACAACGCTTTTCTTTTTTTATGGAATTCCGCGGCTAGGGCGGTAGCTCTGGTACCAAACTATGGTATATAGATTGGTTAACCTACCAGTACCTTTGAAGTTTGGAGTACAGTTTGATTATTTCTTATTATAATAATAAGGATAAAACTGATAATAAATACTATTATTTACATCACTGAACAAAATCCTTTCTTAGCGTATGCCTAAGTCATAACATCTACCTGCATGCCAAATTTCAGCCCGATCCGTCCAGTGGTTTGGGCTATGCTCTGACAGATCAGCATGTTAGTCACCTTTGAGTAATATATAGATTTAGATTTCTGATTTGAATATCATCATTCATCATGAAACATCTGGAGATATGAACACTGTTTTTTGTTTTACATGAGCTGGGGGTTGGATTACCGTCATCTTCGGTGTATTAGCTGTATTCGCAGTACAATTATATGCAAGGCCATACCCTTGTAAGTATTGGAAAGATATCTAACATGGTGCAGTGCAAATCAATCACATCAAATAGATCGTAATAAAATTATATTACAAGGCAAACACATAAACAAAA
>PQWD01002344.1:16582-35417 GCA_019425675.1 Leucinodes orbonalis
TTTTTTATTATATGTTAAAACGTGATCTATCTAGTTCCTACCAGAGTCTATAACTAAAATGAAACCATAAGAGTTTTTTTTACTCAAATTATCTTTAAAAAAGGGGAGATGTAGCCATGACCTACTACGCAGGTTAAATGTGTAATGGTAGATGTAATGAAAACCATCCTATGATAGCAGACGCGATCGACGGATAATAAATATCCACAAACATTCACACAGCGCCATCTAGCCCAAGTTAAGAGTGAAGCCTGTATTATGGGTACTAAACAACAGATAAACATACTTATTTACATGTTTTTTGTAAATACATACATATTATACATAGAAAACACCCAAACCATTACAAACAGATATGTTCATGCACACAAATGTTTGTACTGCCCGGGGATCAAACCCGGAACACTCGGTGTTGCAGCCGACGTCTCAACACCAAATTGGTCGTTGAGTCGGATTAATGTGTCCTTCGAATAAATTTCCATCTTTTTAGACAATCAGGTGACCACGGAGTCGGGGTTAATGCAGATAAAACAAGCTGCACTAAGACTTGATTAATTTTTCATAGATGAACCACTTACTACACTATAACAACAATGAACCTATATAACACAAACACTTTTTGAAAAACCGTTTTACTTTTGCGTACAAAAGAGGCAGTTATTGCTTATGATTGACATTTTAATATATGTTTGAAGTTGAAACTCGTTATAATTGAACGTCATTTACGTATGTTTCTTTGTGAATATTTTTAAACGATTTTTTATTTATTTTTGAGGTATAATCCTTAACAAATACGAAAAGAGAGAATTATTCGATTTGGTGCAGTCTTATTTTATTATTATATAGCATAAAAGTTTCATTTTATTAAGGTCTTTTTTATTTTTTGATACTGTATAACTATATAAAAGTATATTAAGCAATTTCATGCTATAATATGGTCAATATATCTTACTATTCTGTATATATTCACTATTCACTGTAACCGCATAATTAGAGTCTAAATAACAAATTACAATTTACAAACGGCCATAATTCCACGAACAACTTCGCAGATTATTAATAATGAGCTGATGGCACCCATTACTGTAACTTATTATCATTGCTTCGTATATTTCACTTTTGGTGGTGAAAACTAAATCAATTATTAACTTCTGGTATTTATCGGGCGTACGATTTGCAACTTTAACCTCTATCCCTAAGGAATACAATCCAAATTCGCCGCTTACATTTGTATTCAACTTTAGTGTAATAAATTTGTTACTTCTATTTGGTGTGGGTAGATGAAAATATATATTCTGGTTACTTGATATCAGTCTAGGTTTGGGAAAGGATGGCCAAGATTTGAATTTTCTGAGGATAAAAATACTAACGACGTATTTTGTTATGAATATCTACGTACTTCGAGGCAGCATTCCAGATTTCACCCACACCATCTGGATACTTGGAGGTCTTCCACTGTTCTTTTGGTCGACAATTTCTTTCGCGTACGATTAAGTTGTGGAATCAGTTGCCATCGGAAACGTTTCCAAAACGATATGACCTGGCGTCTTTCAAAAAGAGAGCGTATTCTTATATAAAGGGCCGGCAACGCAGAAACACTTTCCATTAGGTGAACCGTATGCTCGTTAGCTTCCCTATGTAATAAAAAATATATATCTGACTTGTAGTGACGGCAGATTCAAATATACTTTGTGACCACCCCCCTCTTCTCGGCGCCGTATCAAGTGGCTTAGGGACAAATATTAAGCAGACAACTGCACTCTCAGTATACCTAACCATTAACCTGTTAACGCCAGGATTCCACACACAATATAAAATCTGTTGTATTTGTTGAATATGTGCAACTACGGCAGTAAAAGGGTTTCTTTCTCTGTCTCTGCAACCTATCGCAATCCACTGCTGGACATAGGTCTCCCCCATTTTACGTTTTTAAGGGTTTTATTTTTAAGGGTTTTTTAAACCTATGTAAAACTATCTATAAGCCAAGCGTGGAGATTATGGCAATAACTTCACCATATTAAAGCACAGTTAAGTGAAGTAATGTATGTTATTCCTTTTTTTTCAATGAGAAAATAATAGAAAAATCGTCTTGAATAATCATTGTCACCCTACCGAAGACGTTCTTTGAATTTTGTCGTCGAAAAATAAAACCGGGTACTTTTTATATAAGTTCAAACAAAGGACTCTCCTGTGTAATTCAACAAATACTTTGGAGCTATGGTCTGGAGTAGGCCCTTCGGTAGATTGAAATACTACTTACGCGGTATTTTCTTCAAATCGTATTCAAATTTGGTATAAGTTTTTCATAAGTATTTGAGGTGTGGATGCAAATATCAGTTTTTTATATGACCTTTAGCATTTTTCGTCAGAGCAAAGACCTCTGCGCAAGTGTGGAGTGGGAGGCCCTTTGGATGGACGACAAGCGAGAGGTCGCTGGGTAACGCTGAATAAAAACCGGGTATAAGAAAACTTACATCTGTTGTCTCGGGTGACAGGCGCAGTGCGGCATTGATGGAGAATAATAACTGTTTACAGTTGTTAGTCTTCAATGCCGCTCTGTCATATTTGCCCTATGCCTTCCGATTTTGTTATTAATTTTTGGATTTCAATCTTTAGGGTTTAGGTTCAAATCCCTCCACGCACTTACGTTATTTCGAATTCTCGAAATCATATGAAAATTTGTACGCTGCTCTTACGATGAAGGAAAACATCGTGAGGAAACCTGTGCACGCCTGCGAAGAGATTCAAAGGTTGCCCGTGAAGTCAGCCAATCCGCACTGGGGCCCGCGTGGACGACTAAGCCCAATACACCCTATACGGGTAGGTTCGTCCAACGGTGGGGATGTACAAAGAGCTGATGATGACTAATTAACTATTGATTTTTATTATTTTAAGTGTTTCAAAAAATATATTTTTTCGGCCAGTAAAAATCGATCGTGACGTATAATTAAAACTTCTCGTTGCGTTTGGAGAGATTAAAAAACTAAATGAAACTTGATTTAATAATTTTAGGTTACCCATCCAATGACTGCCTATTGCGATAGATGCTTATTTTATTAGAATATTATTAACACGTAATAATACAAAAAAGTGTTAAGCTGTAAAGCTTGACTTCATTATTTGACGACCCATTTGGTGTTGCGGTTGAGTGGTCGACTGCAACACCAAGGGTTCCGGGTTCGATCCCCGGGCAGTACAAACATTTGTGTGCATGAACATGTCTGTTTGTAATGGTTTGGGTGTTTTCTATATATGATATGTATGTATTTACGAAAAAAAAATGTATTTAAGTATATTTATCCGTTGTTTAGTACCCATAATACAGGCTTTACGCTTAACTTGGGGCTAGATGGCGCTGTGTAAATGTCAGTGGATTTATTTATTTATTATTTATTTATTATCACTTAAAGGAATTTCAAACAGTACGTAGATGAAAGCCTCAAAACATCGGTTTTGAAGCATATAAATCCAATGAACTCTACAACCGGCTTAGCCGTTTTATCACAAGTCCGATCAAATGTGAACCCTGTAAACAACGCTACCGTTGCCTAATGAAATCCGGATTATGCGAGCTCGCCGGATATCCGTGTTTAATTCGTATCCCGAATTTGATTGCTGTACGGACGGTATTTAGTTGGATATAACTTTTTACGGGACGGAAAATCCGATGTCCATCCAGCTCGGAGGACCAATTTGTTTAAAGTCAGGATTTAATGCTATTAATACTTGGTTTAAGCTCAGATGGCTTTTTGTTTAATTAGTTTCGTGAGCAGTATATTTTATAAGCTTCAATATAGGTTCTTATATATTTTCGGCAACCCATTAGTCGAGATGATGATCGAGACGGCCGGCACTACACCAAGGGTTGCGGGTTCAATCCCCGGGTATTACAAACATTTGTGTGCATGAACATGTCTGTTTGTAATGGTCTCAGTGTTTCTACATATTATATATTTACAAAAATAAAATATAAGTATGTTTATTGTATACGTCCCTACCGAGGGGCATGAGCCTACGTAAAGTGTGTATAGGCCGTAGTCGTCCACGCGTGCCCAGTGCAGTGCCAGTTCGCCGACTTCACGCACAACATTTTGATCTCTTCACATGCGTGCGCAGGATTCCTCACGATGTTTTCCTTCACCGCAAGAGCATCGGATAAACGTACATATAATTTCGAAAATACATTACAATACATTGGTTTGACACGATTTGAACCTGCACAATCCAAATCGGATGGCGACAGTTCACACCATTGAGCCACCGACGCTCTCTTAAAATGCAGATGAAGCTATAAATGAACATAAATTATCTTCAATTTACTTTCGGAATTATACTTAAGATGTCAAAATGGCCGACAAATGATGTCATTTAAAATGGATCCGTCACCACTGTGTCAATCAGTAGAGCAGGTGGTTGGTTTTAGGGGTCCATTTTTACGTTATAAAACCATTAAGACGACCCATGTGGGGAAATGGGCGAGACGACTAAATTTGATTTGCTTTTCTATTAAAAACAACTTTATGTATCAAAAAACTCTAAAAAATTGTATAATAAAGATTTGTTTTAGTTGCATGTACGAGTAAGTTCGCCCGATCTATGTTAAAACTAGTTTAAAATTCCAAGTAACGTACGGAACCCATTACTTAAAGTCACGCGTGCTTCTATTTTTTAATTTTTGTGAATTCTCAAGTACAAAAAGGTCGCAGATTGATAAGCTGTTCTGATTCCTACATCTCTAATGATAAGGGCCATATTCATATGAAGATAGACACGAGATTTAAGTAAAGGTTTGATATTCAGAATTTCATATACAAAGACGCAACGGGGGGTCCTCCAATAATGTGTGCCGGCTAATGTACAGGTTTATCTTAAAAAAATGAACTCCAAAGAACAATGGGTCTTTTGTGTGATTCCGGCCCTTCGTGGTATGAACTACGGCCTTTGTGCGTGGGTGTGTGATTTATGTTGTTTTTTAGGTTTTGCCGTTTCGGTGATAATTTCTCGACTTTGATAAGGAACGTGTGAACTCAAATTTTTATGACATGAAGTGAACGGCGAAGACAGTTCGCTCACCTGCAGTGGCGCGCACAGAGATTATGAGTAGGTATGTAAAGAGTGACGTTAACCGCAAAAACCTTGAATATGTTGGCCATTTTCCGGGTCGTCTGTGCACACAGGATATGCACTGCTTATTTGCATATATGGATTGCACGCCACTGCTCACCTGAGCCTCAAATTTATCTTATTATTCCTTGACATTTCTTTCTTTCTTCTTAAACCATCTTACAATAAGAATAATGAAAATAAGCTGTTTGCTGTGTTGAGAGAAAATAAGAAAATAAAGACAACCTTATACATAATTTTCGGGTTTATCAGTCTAAAATACATCTGTATAAGAAAAGTTACTTTGAACCACTGACATTAATTAGCGATGTCTCCTTTCCATTGACGGATTAAATCCTTTGTACTATTACTTTGTACGCAGAGTAAAATGTTCACAAACATTTTTTTGCACAACAATCCAGTACTAAAATCTGAATCTAGCGAAAAAACTGTATCTATTACGCTATCAGAATGCCGGGGGAGGTATAAAATATATTTTACTTTTTCACTCATTTCTTTGGCCTGAATTACTTTGTGTGGAAAATTAACTTGCCTTCAGGATATAGTCAAAATGTCTAAATTTAGGTATATGTTGGCTTTTATAAACATATTACTTGGTTTATTTTTCGAAGCTATGTAAAATATTCTATGACCTTTTATTCGGTGGTACTACGAGTATATAAATTTTTGATATTAGAGAGATATTCATAGATATAATATTTGTTTCAGTAGGTATGTAATGGAAATACAAAACCATATATTTTATAAATATCACACAGCGCCACCTAGCCCCAATGAAACAAGGAGCTTACACTCTATCTCTCTTCAACCTATCGCAGTCCACTGCTGGACATAGGAATCCCCCATTTGGCGCCAGATATTCCGGTCCTCCGCTTTTCTCATCCAGCCTCCACCAGCGACCTTTCGCAAGACGTCGGTCCATCGGGCCGGTGTCCTACGCTACACTTGCCAAGACGCGGTCTCCACTCCAGAACTCGTCTGCTCTGTCTCTAGGAGCTTGTGCTATGGGTACTAAATAACGGATAATGTTACTTATATCATCATTTTAAAAACAGGTTAAACAATAGCAACATCCATACCAATACAAAAAATACGTCACAACTAAAGACATTGTAAGATCAAACCCAGAACCATTTCAACCATTAAACCACACGGATCGTCAAATAATATACTCGATAACTATACAACAGTTCTGTAGTCTACTGTTTTCCTTCGTCTATTCATTAGCATTTAGAAGAGCGTCGGTGGCTGAAGAGCGTCGGTGGCTCAATGGTGTGGACTGTCGCCTTCCTACCGGGAGGGCTGAGGTTCAAATCCCGACACGTACCAATGTGTTTTCGAATTTCCGAAAATATATGTACGTTATCCGACGCTCTTACGGTGAAGGAAAACATCGTGAGGAAACCTTCATGCACACCTGCGAAGAGATTCGAAGGTTGTGTGTGAAGTCGTCCAATCCGCACTGGGCCCGCGTGGACGACTAAGGCCTAATCACCCTATACGGGTAGGCTCGTGCCCCTCGGTGGGGACGTATAATGAGCTGATGATGAACCACTTATTTTTCCAACTCTCGCTCCGTGCACTTAAATTCGTCGTAAAATATAAGTTGTCAAGAAAAATTGTCGTTACTCGCAAAAGAAGTCTGAAATGTATTAGTAACTATTGTTTTAAACAGCAAAAGGTTCGTTAAAACTATGCACTTCGTGTAGCGATAAAATGAATAGTGTGAAAATTATGTCAAAGTATGTTGAGAAAAGTATGTCATATCAACAAGAGGAAATAAAGACTTCTGAGGATAGAAAACGCTGTGTGAATCATGATCAGCTCATTATACATCCTCACCGAGGGGCACGAGCCTACCCGTATAGGGTGATTCCTTAGTCGACCACGCGGGCCCAGTGCGGGTTGGCCGACTTCACGCACAACCTTTGAATCTCTTGGCAGGCATGCGTAGGTTTCTCACGTGGTCCTTGGTCAGAGGATTTATTTATATAGTCTCCTGGTGGAATTTGAACCCATGAACCCCAGCTATCAAATCCGACGCTCAGCCTACTTGATCATGGAGGTAGTCTGTGAATATTAATTATAATTATTTACTTGACGAAAAAGTTTTTGTTGATTAATTAATTCATAAGTTTTGACAAATTGTGTCCGAAATTATTTAAAATAATCTAACCAGGAATTATACTTTTAGTAAATAATTTCCAACTCTATCATAAACTTAATCTATTTATAAATAATAGTATGATACGCGATAATTATCATATGATCATAGTACATGACAGTATTACTGTTTCAATGATAAAAAATAACAAAAACCAGTAGGGTCCATAACTTGTGCGTTTACCTTATTTGCGCTTATAGTTTGTTCTCGCCATAATCGTACGTTTGAACTGACATTTCGGATATTACGATTGGTCATAATTTCAACTGAGTTTGGAATGTAACACTCAGTAACATAAATGTTAAAACATACTCGTACGCATGTTTTTCATTAAAGTGTATTAAAATTCAATACCTGAATATTTTATGTGACAATTAGCAAGCCGCTCTTGTAGTTTTTGAGAAAAAAACACGTACAACTGAGCAAAGGTAAGATACTTATTACTAAGTATTTGTGTAGTATTAGTTAGAATAAGTATTTGTTACTTACTTATAAGCAAGTACAAATACTTACACTAACAAATACTTATAAGTATAATTATTTGTTACTAACTTAGAAGTAAGTAACAAATACTTAAACATTCTATCCTAATACTTATACCATTCCACCATCAGCCTTTACGTCCCACTACAGGGACAGGCCTTTCCGCACATCATTGCTATGGGATTTTAAGCTATAAATAACCAAGCGGAACCAGTATAGATTGATGGGTCTTACATACCACCATCATAAGGTGCCTTCCGAAGAACGTGTTATAATTGTAATAATTTTTCGATCACCCATCTAACGACTGACCATTGCGATAGTTGCTTAACTTGTGCGATCGTGAACCCTCAATTTCAGATAAATCCCAGAATAATATTGTCCGGATATTTTTAAAATACAAACATGTATACCGACCGACTTGGTGTAATGGTTAAGATACCAGCTTCAATACCAAAGATTTCACGTTCAATCCCCATTGAGCACAAATAATTTGTGTGTAAAAACACAATGTTTAGTAAGTAAGTACGTCTTTAAGTAGCGGTTTCCCTTTATAATTTTTTTTACTTATAGGCATTTATATACATTGACATAAGTCTGGCTCGTCGTCACGTTGGCACTGCCAGAAAATCAGCGCTGCTGTGTGTCAAATCAAGTCGTTTATACATGTATACTTTTTAAACATACACACAGCAGCATATACTGAGGCAGTGTCCATTTGACTAAAGTATTACACTTTTTTGTTTCGTGTTTAATGTTGTTTAATACTTATTTATTGTATGTTTGTTTATTTTATGTTATAATCTGCCTTTAAATTGTTATTATTTTTCTGTTCATGTGTAGTACCTTTGGTCAATAAATCTTTTCTTTCTTTCTTTCTTTCAATGTTTAACATATTAAGTGGTTGATTAGTTTATTTTGTTGCATTTTCATAGTTTTGGGCTTAGTGGCTTTGCGAGAGTGTTGTGGAAAATAATTTTAATCCTGTACGGTTGAACGTTTAAATTCCTAGAATAAGCGACTTCAGTATTATTTACGCTCTTAGATTAGCTATATATCACCATATATAGCTAATCTAAGAGCGTGGTGGGTAGCTGTAAACTTACGTTTAGAACCAAACTTTATATGTAAATCAATTCACCGATTGCATAATAAATATATTTTTTGGCTTGAGACTGTTATTAAATTATTCACGCATTGGGTGTTTCGGAAAACGCCCGGCACTGATGCGCCGTTAATGTCTTGAATATCTTAGTTATGGTTCGTCATCCATAACTTATTTCTGCAGCCATAACTTACCGGTATAAGAACCTATCTGTTGTCTCGGTGACGCGTAGTGCGGCATTGATGAAGAATAATAACTGTCTGTCAGATGTTGTCTCCTTTAATGTCGCTCTGTCATGGTCAGGCGTATCACTTACCATCAATTGATCGTCCTGTCCGTTCCTGTTCACTACGAACATAAAAAATATTTAAAAAAATGTCTTCATTGCTGGATAAACCTCCTACACAGGACATGTAACATCAGAGGGGTTTTACAGAGCTTAAATGCACTTGAGCAGCGTGCCAGATCGTCTTGATTGCTTTATCAATAATAATTATTGTTCGAATTTTTAACTTCATATAACCTTTTACTTAATTTCCAAGACCCCTGTTTATCCCCTGTTTATCTAAGGGGAAAGTTTAAATTTTGTTCGAAACTCATAGATCGGTCTCTTCGCTCCTCAGACAACCTGCATATCTGACTCCCTTGCACCACACTGATTTTCTGATAAGTCTTTTACCGTACGAGTGACTCGGCTTTGGAATGAACTGCCTTTAGAGATTAGATCAGCTGAGTCTAAATTTCTTTAAAAAAGATTGAAATTTACTTACAAATTAATTGTAAGCTTTTATTTGTTATTATTTTAATTAATTATTTCTTTGAATCTCACCTTTTATCATAAGTATTTAGTATTGCATTTCAGGTTTTTTTACGTTGCATTATATTATTTTTCATATTACTGATATTATATTTGGATATGTATATATGTATGTATTATTTGATTGTATATTATGTATTTTTATATGTATATTTATTACTTTATATATATATTTATGTATACATTATATATATATATATATATATATATATATTTGTTTGGATTATTTTTATCTGGCCGCACCATTTTGTTCTCTTTGTATACCAAAGTTAACTGGTAGAGAATGCCACTCGGCATTAAGTTCGCCTTTGTACATTATTTTTGTAGTGTGCATTAAGTTTTAAATAAATAAATAAAATAAATAAATAAGACCGTGAACTTTCATGTTAACCCTTTCGCCTTAAGGCGCCAGGCACAATAGATTTTCCACTGTCTTGTTTTCTATATGGGTTAAGTAGTTACAGCATTAAAATTCAATCGTGCCAACATTATATATTATTCACACAAAAAAATACAGATAGATTACGCTTTATAATACTGAATTCCACAAAAATATTAATTTATAGCTTAAAAATAAAATATCTTCTCATCCCTTCCAGACAATGTTACAGTTAAGGAGGACAACTTTGCAAATGGGTCATAGAATTTAGGTCGACCGAGTATAGCCATGGAGTTATCTTGTCATGTAATGAAAGTGATATCTACACAAAGTCCACCAAACCCAACAACTGCAAGACAGTACATGTTTTCGTTAACACTACCCCGCGTCCGTCTTCCTACCCCCGTCAGATGATATTTTTAACCTCCGACGCAAAAAGAGGGGTGTTATAAGTTTGACGTGTTTGTGTGTCTGTGTGTGAGTGAGTCTGTGTGTCTGTGGCACCATAACTCCCGAACGAGTGGACCGATTTTGATTTAGTTTTTTTTATTTGAAAGGTCATTTAATCGAGCGTGTTATTAGCTATATTTTATTAAAATCGGTTAAGCCGTTTATAAGATATAGGGGATGAAAGTGGGAATGAAAAACCGATTGTTTGCAAATATGCCCGAATGGGGTATCAAATGAAAGGAAATGATTCGTACATTACAATAGCTAAGTTTAATTAAAATCGGTTCAGCCGTTTATAAGATATAGGGGATGAAAGTGGGAATGAAAAACCGATTGTTTGCAAATATGCCCGAATGGGGTATCAAATGAAAGGAAATGATTCGTACATTACAATAGCTAAGTTTAATTAAAATCGGTTCAGCCGTTATAAGATATAGGGATGAAAGTGGAATGAAAAAACCGATTGTTTACAAATATGCCCGAGTGGGGTATCAAATGAAAGGAAATGATTCGTACATTACAATAGTAAATAAGTAAAAACAGGGGTGTTATAAGTATGACGTGTCTGTCTATATACTAAAATCTAACTTAACCTAACCTACCTATAAAAAGTATGAAATAAAAATTTAAAAAACCCCCGACTCAAGAACTTAAGTAATTTCCCTTTAAAAAGTAAAAAATAATAAAAGAAACTTAATGTTAAAGTACCTAAGAATCTATTAATAATTCTAAAAAAAAACCTCGCGTTGGGGGACCGCTCTTAAACTAACAATTCAAATACAAATAGTCTAATTAAGTAACAGAGAGTCTTGGGTAAAAGCCTAAAGAGGTAACCATCTTATGAAAAATATCGTAGATAAGAAAGAAATAATTAGGAGCGGTCCCCAAAGAGTCATAAGTAACATTTGTTCACCAAAACAAATGTTACTTATGACTTTATTCACATGATATATCAACCAATTCGTATAAATCAACCAATTAGAAGAAAAAAGAGCGCGAAAATAACACCATTTACTGAACTTGTTCCGTTGCTAAAAACCTCATTACGATAGTTCAAAACTTAATTTGAGTGTACAATTTACCGCAATGTTTATGTCACAGACCGCTGTGTTTAAATACAGCATTTAAAATAATAAATACATAATACATTGTCTCTAAAGAGTTATTTTGCTTATATTTCAAATTGTTTGTGTCCATAATTGGTTAAATTACCTTTGTGATTGCAAATTGACAGCCCTACTACTTTACTGCTCGCTAGGGTCCATTACTCACACGTTTACCTTATTTGGACAGCCTTTGTTGTCAATTATTAATTTTTACTCAACTTTACAGTAGCGGCTGGTAAATTAAACCTTATGTAGTGATATATAAAGTTAATATTGTGCGGCAATTAGCAAGGCGTATACTAAAGACGTAAATGGTTTGACAAGACAAATTGAATTTGTTCACTATTTGTTTGAGCCATATAAAACTTGGGGAGATGAATCGGTTGTGTTTTTTTTTTTGTGTTGGCACTACTAGTGCGGTTTAAATATGGAATAGGCTTGGTTTGTGTTGCAATAGGAACGTTGACTTTCAAGTCAACTGAGCTACTTTTTTAGATATGTCGTAACGACTTAATTGCATTTTCACGGTGGAAAATTAATGACTTTGAAAAAAAATCATGTAATAATGTAGTAATAAATAATTACTGTACTTGAAGGTAATGAGATATATAAAATGATAAGAAATTTATATCTATATGATAAGAATTCATGGACACGTTGATCTCCACGCCTGCAATGTATTTTTTCATTGCATCAAGTGGTTAGCTGGTTTTTCTCAGTACATAATTGTAGTCCAAATCAGTGGTAGTTTCATTGACATTCTTGTTTCTTTATAAAACTGAATGAAGTGATTGAAATGTTTAATTGTGTATTTAAAAGAATGCCTAAATAAACAACCGTATGACTTGTTTATTAAAATAAAACATTAATCATATTTTCTCTGAATCAGCTTCTAACTGGCATTTTAAATACAATTCGAAGAAAACAAAAGATTGTATCGCGTGGATGTTTATTACATTTCAAACCGGAGGAAGGAACGTTTTAAAATAGAACTTTTCAAAGCACTGTAGTTTGTTACGTGTATTTACACGTGTATGTGCTTCAGTGGTTTGGACATTGGTTTTATAACTGAACCGTGGTTCGAACTCTACGAGAATACTACATGTAAAATTAATTTTGTGCGATTTTTCCACTTAGGTTAAGACATTGATGCGTGATACACCTGTCTTAAAAGAAATATGATTCCGTTCTTCGGAGGGCACGTTAAGCCGTTGGTTCCGGCTACATACTTAGGTTGGTTGTCGTCAATTCGCACCAATCCGCATTAAGCGGACTAATTTAACCATAGCTTTGCTATTCCAGAAGGCCTGTGCCATTGGGCTGCTATATGCTGATAGTAGCAAAACGTTGCTTTGTATATATCTATCAATAGATAACAAATACGTCAAACATTAACATTAATTAATCAAAAAGCATTTCAGTACAATATAACTTACAACAAAGCATTTTCAATTAGTGGTCGTAAATGTTTAATGGTAAAAGGAAATGTACCGAGGAGCGGCTCATTGTGTCAGATTTTAGTGAATGATTGAATGGCGAACTAATGAACGAATGACCGGTAATTACATTGGAAATGGAAACTGATGGGTTTCGGATGGTGACGTTCATTCTTTTCCGATGTGGTTGAATTGTAAATTTTATGACCCACATGGCGATGAAGAGCGTCAGTGGCTCAATAGCATAGAATTAGCGAGCTACGCTATATTATTACCTGTGCTTAATAGTCTGGATTGTTGCCTTCCGATCGGGACGGCGCAGGTTCAAATCCCGCCACATACTAATATCTTTTTAAATTTTCGAAACTACACACACCGGCACATTTAGGGGAACACAAAAAAAAGTTGATTTTTTCAATGAATTTTTTAAAAATATTTTTTTGGTCTTCAGGAACACATCACATTGCCTTAAAATAACTAAATTAAATCAAAATAAGCTACTAATTACCCGGTTTCAAAGGAAATAAACGTTAATTACGATAATTAGTAAATAAGGCACTAGGAGTGTGAGATTTCAAATCGATTTTTTTTACAAAAATAACACAAAAGTCATAAAATTAATAGCGTGTGTTGCTTCCACGGGCTCTTAGGAGAGCTTGGATACGATTTTCCATACTCAGAATAAGGCCATCGATCATTGGTTGAGGCAAATTGTTCCACTCTTCCACTAATGCCTGTTTGAGTTCTTCAACATTCCTGGGAGCTGGATTTCGCTGTCGAACTCTTCTTCCCAGAATATCCCAGGCATGTTCTATAGGGTTCATGTCCGTGATCTCGCTGCCAGTTCATTTGACTAATGCCAACCTCATTCAGGTAGGTACTCACGATACGAGCAGTATGGGGGCGCGCGTTATCGTGCATGAAAACGAAATGTGGGCCTATAAATGGGGCAAAAGGCATGACATATGGTTCTAAGATCTCTGTTACGTATCGCTGTGCAGTAAGACATCCGTTTTCAATAAGCACTAAGTCTGTGCGAGCTCCTAAACATATGCCACCCCATACCATTACTGATCCTCCACCAAATGCCACTGTTTCCGTAAAGTTTGTTTGTTATATCGTTCTCCACGATATCTCCACATCCTCTCCCGTCCATCCACGAAATTAACACAGAAACGGCTCTCATCTGTGAATAATACGCGACTCCACTCATTTGTCCAATCTCGGTGCGCACGGGCGAACGCTAACCTTGCCACACGATGAGCTGCCTCGAATTTAGGTGCTTTTGCTGGCACATAAGATCTTAAGCCAACTTCATTAAGACGCCTCCTAACTGTTCGTTCACTAACATTAACGTTGCGGACCTCAGCCAGTTGATTTCGGGTCTGAACCGCGGTCTGTCGACGATTCCTCAAAGTTTGTAAGGTGATGAAACGGTCATCAACGGCGCTTGTAGCCCAATTTCTGCCTTGTCCTCGCCTGCGCACGTAAGATCCTGTCTCCCTGTGGCGTTGAACAACGCGATGAACCACCGAAGTCGATACACCCAAAGCTCGACTTACTGAGCGGTAGGTATGCCCTTCTTCGATCATGGTTACGGCCCTTACTGCAGAAGTTGCTGGCAAATCACTCATTTCGTATCGGAGACGTGTACACAATTCAAAAATAAACAGTTGAATGAGCCACAGTCGCTATGCACAGGAACCAACAAAGTTCTTATCAGAAGCAATGCTAACTCTTAAGTGTCAGCAAATTCTTGAAGTGCCATAAAAAAATTCTCACGCTTGTAAATGAGAAATTTTTGCTCAAGTGTATTTCTAGAGAGGATAGTAATACATCAATAATAACAACGTGTCAAGATATTCGAAGGTATTGAAAAAATTCGACTTTTTTTTTGTGTTCCCCTAATTGTGCCGGTGTGTGTATATGTACATCATCCGACGCTTTTACGGTGAAGGAAAACATCGTGAGGAAACCTGCGCACGCCTGCAAAGAGATTCAAAGAGTGTGCGTGAAGTCGGCCCATCCGCACTAGGCCCGCCTGTACGACTAAGGCCAATACACCCTTTACGGGTAGGCTCGTTCACCTCGGTGGGGAAGTTTATTGAGCTGATGATGATGAATTATAACGAAATTAGAACTCAATTTTTTACATTTTTGTTTCAGGTAAATACGGACTACTTTCCCTCACTTTATATGGTGTCACGAAGTCAAATATAAGTAAGTTATATATCAGTTTGCAAGTTTACGCGAAATTCAATGTTAGCATTTTAGATTCTTAATTACTAATTGTTATAACTTGAAAACGAATGCACAAGCGAAATTGAACTCTAAATGCTGAATTTAGTATACAATATGTAATGGTTCACTCGGATTTGACGTCTTTATTTTTAAATCCAGTTAACAACCCAATTATTCGATAAGTAATATTGAAGGTACTAGATTATCAAAGATTGGATTCCACATCAAAATGTTTACTTCAGATATTTCTCAATATTCAATATTTATCCAGGTGTCGGTTTGTTTTGCGCCAATCACATCCCATTCATGGGACGGTGAACAAAGCCCCAATTCTACTAATTCACATTAAATTCTGACAACACTGTTTTAATAATTCCGATACAACTTTGATGGTTCAAATGGTAATTGTATGGTAAAATGAATTGTCTTATATAATAACAGTAAATAAAATAAACCAATTAAAATCCTACCATAAAACAGAACGATTAAGTGCAGGATTGTACTATTGAGCCACCATTACGATTCTATTAACGCATTTTAAAATTAGCGGAATTGGGGATCAGTTTCATACCGGTTCCAGCTAGTAAGGCGAGAGCTTTGATTGGCTCAATTGGCTTTTAAAGCTCAGAGTGGTGTAAGTGATGCTAGCAACCGAGCTCTTATGTGGAATCTTGTTAGGCTATTTCCGAGCGGAGTTGCTGTGTAATGTTGGAAATAGTTTTATATTTAAGTGTAAGTTATCTAGAAAACTTTGCTATGTTGTAATTAAATTTATAATATCTAAAATTACTGTTAGTGGTGGTAGAAACGTCGCCATCTGGTTAAATTAGTCATCCAATTGGATGCCTACGCTTTCCGTTCAACGCCGGCATTCAATTGAATGGCTGAAGAACAAAAATTTTGACAGAAACATGAAAATTTAGCATTGCATCTATATTTAATATCGAAAATCAAATATCTAATCGTTAAAACAATAAAAGTAGTATATTCTTATCTTATAAAGATATTTTATTCCTACGGCCACAATTTCAAGGATCGGTCGCGTCATTTGGGCCAAATTTTTATTCAAAATCACGTTGCTCGCTTTATCTCATAGTGACATATGCTTTTGATTTTGTATCCTTTAAATGACGCGTTATGGTCAAATTTTAATGAATGAATTTATGTCTTAAATATAACAATAAGTCAACATTTTTTTTAGTTGATATTTCTTCGTGATTGTCCATTTTGTTAGTTCATTGTTTATCAAAGCTCCTATTCAACCTATCGCAGTCCACTGCTGGACATAGGTCTCCCCCATTTCGCGCCAGATATCCCGGTCCTCCGCTTTCCTCATCCAGCCTCCACCAGCGACCTTTCGCAAGTCGTCGGTCCATCGGGCCGGAGGGCGCCCTACGCTACGCTTGCCGAGACGAGGTCTCCACTCCAGAACTCGTCTGCTCCAACGGCCATCGGTTCTGCGACATACGTGACCAGCCCACTGCCACTTCAACTTGCTGATCCGGCGGGCTATATCGGTAACTTTAGTTCGTGAGTCATTAACTTCCGTATGTTGGCATCCCTGCACTTTATTCCGGCCGCTTCTGTTCCTAATTTCACTCCTGTCATGTGCATGGAAATGCAATTATTATTATATTTACTTTGAGAACGGCATATTTCACTCGTGGTTTCGCAAACTTAAGCAATTTACGCTTTGAACATGTGAAATAATGTTCGCTATTATTCAAAACTGTACTTAAATGTGTGCTGATTAATGTGGAAGTATTTTGTCCCGCATGAATGACGGAGTTATAATGGCACTTTGTGTTTTAAGAGGCACTCTTATATAAACAACAAACTTACTAGTTGCACAATCTCACTCAAAAAGTGTCCGCGGTAATTTTTTTCTCATTATGTCAGTTGGGAAAAATGTTTATTCATAATCACATGCCACAGGGACATAGTAGTTTGCTCGTGCTTTTTACTTTCATCATCATCATCATCAGCTCATTACACGTCCCCACCGAGGGGCACGAGCCTACCCGTATGAGGTGTACAGGCCTTAGTCGTCCTCGCGGGCCCAGTGCGGATTGGGCGACTTCACACACAACCTTTGAATTTCTTCGCAGGCGTACATGAAGGTTTCCTCACGATATTTTCTTTCACCGTAAGAGCATCGGATAACGTACATATAATTTCGAAAATTCAAAAACAGATTGGTACGTGGCGGAATTTGAACCTCAGCCCTACATCCTAGAACAAGGGCTCAATGGTTCAATTAGAAGATTGGATTCGTCGAATATTCCTACATTGTAGACCCCCTTAACGATATCCTTTCTTGTCGAAATTTCATTTGCCTAATTGCATCCACTCATATATGTTTCAGGGGGCTTAACCTTGTTTGTTCCTAATGGTCTTAGATGGTCGTAGATACCAATGATCTTTGGTTTTAGTTAGAGTATAACTAAATTTGGTTAATCTTGAGCCATTTTGGTTTTCAGATTGCTTTGATGAATTTCTAGCACGTAGGCTACACTCATGGTCGTAATTTTTTATTCATGATGGGTTTGCTTTTGGCCATAGACTATACCAGTTTAAGAGACGTGCTCTAAGGTGGAGCGAGATTGCCCAAAAAACCCTATTCACTCGTTTTTTGAATTACACAGGGTTGTATGTGGCCGGAACACAGACGCAGGCAGATCAATTCATATGCAGGTAGATAGATAGGTGGTAGACTCGATACTGAGTCGTCTAGGTAGGTACCACCGCAGTGCTAGATATCGTCCCGCGAAACAGGTGTGTTATACACGTTTGTGTTTCGGGATGAGGGCACTGTGGCTAGTGAAATAACTGGGTGTAAGTGACTCAACATCTGTCGTCTCGGGTGTCAGGTGCAGACGCTTATATACATTATAAAAAAAGTGCGTACAATGAAAGTAGACGCGAAACGCTTACTCCGAATTCGGGAGACGTCAACTACAAACGGATGAAATTTTGCAGTACAGATGACTGAAAAAAACTTCGAGCCCTTCTGTAATTCGAGAGCCACGTAAAATTGTTTATACTAAGATGGTACTTGTCAATACACACCAATCCACGATCTAACGTTGTTTAACAACGTGATACAAATAAATACATATTTTAGGTAGACTCAGACTAGTAAAAACAAACAAGTTTCTACAATATAGCTGTTTGTTCTGCGGTAAATGAAATCCACTCATAAATATCCTTTGGTATATTGTCCAACCTCAAACCTTAGGCGGTCATTTATAATGATAATATATTGCCTTTAAGATAGCAATCATTATCCCTAGCATTCCTATACTAAACCCCACAACATAATCACAGTAAATTCAGTTTAAAGTTACAACTAAATTTTCCGAGTCTGTGATTGAATGGACAAGTTTACCCATATCTCGTGAGCAGCAGATTTGCAACCCGGTGTCAAATTAAGGGCACCATCCCTTATAATTATCCGACAAGGGATGGAACTGCCCTGGCTCTATGAGGATTTATTGCGGTTTGAATGGCTTGATAATTTGATATGTGAG
>PQWD01002345.1:0-39436 GCA_019425675.1 Leucinodes orbonalis
TAATCGTTAAGCCATCGACTTTCCCATAAGCATTACAGTAAGTTCACCTAGTTACAAACACTAAAGGTGTAAAAATATAGTTAACATTTAGTAGATACGTAACTTAGAATCCCTTAATAAGCTTAATTTCTTTATTAAGATTGAATAATACAACAAATAAATACTCACTAACATTTACACAGCGCCATCTAGCCCCAAGTTAAGCGTGAAGCTTGTATATATGTATGAATAGTATATATAGTATGGGTACCAAAAGAACAAATTTTTTGTTTTGTAAATATACCGATCAATTATTCAGGTTTTAGTTTTAGAAAAACTTTAGGTAACGCATTCTTATCTTATCAAAATGTGTCTTATCATAATAATTTTCATTATTTTAGCCATGGCGAGACGTGGAAACAATTTCGTTCGACAGCCAATCCAATTTTGCTGCAGCCAAAGACTATCAAACTGTACAGCAATATGCTAGATGAAGTCGCACTGGATATGGTATCAAGGTATCTTCTGAACTACATGAAAAAAATATATTAATATACTCAAGAAAAAAAAAACGCTAACTAATCTGATTGTTGTAGATTGAAATCTCTTCGTGATGAAGAGGGCAAGATCCAAAGTAAATTTGACATGGAAATGAACTTATGGGCACTGGAATCTGTTGGACTAGTCGCACTTGGTCGCCGATTGCGTTGTTTCGATTCAAACTTGCCCGCTGATTCACCTGAGAAAAGACTTATACAGTTAATCCATGATATATTCAAAGTTGCTGAGCAGCTGGACTTTAGACCAAGTTTATGGAGATATTACCCAACGAAAACTTACAAGAAAGCAATGCAGTATTATGAGGAGCAAGCAAAGTAAGGCTTAATTCGTTATACGAGTGGTAGCAAACTATTTTTGCTAGTAATATTTTTGGTTTTAATTCAAGTTTCATTTACTCTGGAGATTTGGAAAATTTCAATCATGGAATGAATTCAATTGAATTGAAAAGAAAGTGTTATATTTAAATAGAACTCACTACACGCTCGGCACCGCCAATAACTTAAATACAAATTTATCTCATTTTTAATTGACATTAGTTAAGAATAAATCTAAAATAATAATATAGCACACGGTTAATTTTTTTTTTTTAAACATTAGGTTAAGATCGTCTTTGAATATGTGACTAGTTACTCAGTTAGATTTTCGTTACTTCCAGCATCGCAAAATATTTTGTCAATAAAGCCATAGAAGACCTAAAAAACGGTGGATCGAACAAACCTGATGACGAAAAAGGTGTATTGGAGAAGTTACTAGATATTAATAAAGATGTAGCTGTGGTTATGGCCAGTGACATGTTATTTGCTGGAGTGGACACAGTAAGTTACAGATTTTAAAATGCACCAATTGATATATCATTTGGTCAAATATGAATTCAATCAATATCTTATGATTTATTCTTATTTTTCTTAGATTTATTTCATCTTAACACTTATATCATAAACTTTAAAATATTTTTGTATCAGTGTTTATCAAAATATATATTGTGTGCCTTAGGTTTTATTTTAATACATACTTACAAATCCTTCAGATAATATTGTTCTCGTTAAATCAATTATGTCGTTCGACAAAATCATAATTACCTGATTTTACTAATCGGCAAAAGGAAACTAAATACTTTAACATCCTTCAAAGAACTTCCATGGAAATTATTTAATATATAATTAACCAATTACTTTTTTAATCAATCTGAACCTCCTTTTTATAGGCTTCAAATACAATCACTGCTACTCTTTATCAATTAGCGATGAACCAAGATAAACAGGATAAGTTACGAAAGGAGGTCAATTCACAGCAAGATCGAAGGCCGTATTTAAGGGCATGTATAAAGGAATCGTTAAGAATAATGCCTGTAGTAGGGGGAAATGCTAGGACTACAACAAAAGATTACAATATCCTCGGATACAACGTACCTAAAGGTGTAAGTGTAACAAATATCAACTATTTCAACAGTTATTATTTAAACTCTGAGCTATATTTCTTTACTCAATTCATATTTCATGAGTGTAGTGTAGGGTACGTTAAATTCGGTAGCTTCTGCTTATAACAGGTAAATTTTTCAATAGCTAAATGTTATCATCAGCTCATAAAACGTCCCCACCGAGGGGCACGAGCCTACTCATAAAGGGTGTATAGGCCTTAGTCGTCCACGTGGGCCCGATGCGGATTGGCCGACTTCACGCACAAACTTTGAATCTCTCCACAGGCGTGTGGCAGGTTTCCTCATAATGTTTTCCTTCACCGTAAGAGCATCGGATAACGTACATATATTTTCGAAAACACATTGTTACGTGGCAGGATTTGAACCTGCGCCCTCCCAATCGAAAGGCAACAATCCACACCAATGAGCTACCGACGGTCTACCGGAAAATGTTATGAATATTTTTTAAACTAATAAATGTATTATTAGGAATGCATTCCATAAATTAAAATGTTTTATAAGTTTCATTTCTGTTGTTTAGATCCAAGTTTCATTTATGCATCAAGCCATGTCCATGTTTGAAGAGATGTATCCACAACCCACGAAATACATACCTGAGCGGTGGATAATGGCCAAGGACGATCCATTATATCATGGAAATGCACACCCTTTTGCATACAATCCATTTGGATTTGGGGTACGAAGCTGTATAGGTATGTACGAATTCATATAGATTTTTACATAAATTTAACAAAAATATAAGACTGACAAAGGTTGTCCAACAGTTTTCTTTTAAAATTATATTTTTCTTATGATGCCTTCGTATCAAGCCGGTCAAGCTGGCCCATTTGTACCGAAGCATAGCGCTGCAACGCTGATTGTAATAAAAAATAAACTCCTCAATCACTCACATACATCATCAGCTCATTAAACGTCTACACTGAGGGTCACGAGCCTACCCATGTATAGGCCTTAGACGTCCACGCGGGCCCGGTCCGGATTGTCGACTTTACGCACAACCTTTGAATCTCTTCGAAGGCGGCGCAGGTTTCCTTACGATGTTTTCCTTCGCCGTAAGATAATCGGATAAATATTATATAAAATTTCGAAAAGACATTGGTACTAAATGGGATTTGTACCTGCACCCTTCAGATTAACAGTTCACCAAGCCACCGACGCTCAATTTACTTACATGCATCCGAAAAATATATTCATACTTAATTTCTTAGATTTTCGTATTTACTTATTTTATGTTATTTCAAAGTTAGTAACGACGGTCGCACTCAACGAATAATTATCATTTTCAGGTCGTCGCATAGCCGAGTTGGAGTTAGAAACTTTCCTTTCAAGGGTCATTCAGAACTTCAAAGTGGAGTGGTTCGGACCGCCACCGAAAGTGACGTCCTCGTCTTTGAATTACGTCATCGGTCCGTTTAATTTCATATTCAAGGATGTTTAGACAATTTGAAAGTGCAAATCGTAGCTATCCCAAGTTTTGAACTCTTTGAACTAAATAGGTCAAAGAATATTAGCATCAAAACTTTGGAAATTCTTCTTTGTAAAAAGAAGTTGAAGATTTTTTTATAAAATTAATACACAATTTTTTAACGCTTGTGATATTTTATATAATCTTTATGAAACATAATTCGAATATTGTTCAGGTTGTGGTAACAAATTGATTAAAATAAAATGGTATCTAGCGATATATTAAAAAAAATTTAAAGGTTTAAACAAGTATATCAAACTTGAATCTGTGATTTTAAGACAAACAAGATATCTGTAACCATTTACCAAATTAATTACACATATTTTTGAAATAAATATTTTAAGTTACTTTTAACATAATGAACTTTTTTTGATAACCCTAAACATAACATCACGAACACTGTTTAGTAATACGTCTGACTAATTATATTATTTACCAAATAATAAATAACATTTTGTGATATATCTTTTGTGATGAACACGCAATGTTGTCTATTTATGACATATAATTAATTACATCCCTAATAAATATACGTCAGTACTGATGAGAAAGGAAGATAATAATTGAAGTATCTATTATGATGCTGTTTTTATTATTATCATCATTTACCAAAAGCAAAGACTAATTTCAAACAATTTTTTTTAGATCATTATACTTTGTTTCTTTGATCTAAAGATTAATTTTAAATTGGGACATCGGCGGCCATCTTATTTACTAGCATTATCATCCCGTATTGTTTATAAACTAATCAGTTTTAGTCGCCTGTAATAGGATCCGTGCGCCATATTGTGTTTCTATACGTTATAAATTCATATTTTACATTAAAACTAATGGTAATTTAGAAAATATAAATCCAAATTAGTTATGAATACATAAATAGAAAAACCCCTACAAATAAACCGGTGCGTAATTTTAGAAGTGCATTTAATAAAATCAAGACGTAAGTATTTGTTTAGAAATTTAAGTCTAAGTTTTCTTAACTTATCATAAGTTTAAAATACATTAATAGCTTCTTTATCCTCATCATCATCAGCTCATTAAACGTCCCCACCGAGGGGCACGAGCCTACCCGTATAGGGTGATTAGGCCTTAGTCGTCCACGCGGGCCCAGTGCGGATTGGACGACTTCACACACAACCTTCGAATCTTTTCGCAGGCGTGCATGAAGGTTTCCTCACGATGTTTTCCTTCACCGTAAGAGCGTCGGATAACGTACATATATTTTTCGAAAATTCGGAAATACATTGGTACGTGTCGGGATTTGAACCTCAGCCCTCCCGGTAGGAAGGCGACAGTCCACACCACTGAGCCAACGACGCTCTTATCCTATGAGCGATAAATCAAGAAAAGCCAATTTGAGGACAAAATTAACTTCCCTAAAGGCAGACGACCCTATCTGGAGGCTTGTGTTAAGGAGTCATTAAGAATAATACCCGTAGTTCCGAGGATGACCACAAGGGATTACGAATGCTTTGGCTATTCTATACCAAGTGCTTAATTTCCGTTACCCTTTCTTGCAGGATACTAGAACGTCTGGAATTTGGTCATTTGGGTATACTACTATACTCATAAATAAAATAAAATTTCCTTCTGAGGTCCAATATTTAGTATAAAATAAAAAGCAAACATTTAACACTTTAATTTTATCGTTCTGATAGCAATTCAAGTTTATCTACCCAAAAGGTCTACTTAAACTCATTTAGAAATCAGATGTTCTTTAATAGAAAAACTTAACATGTCGTAATTTCATTTTACTGCTCGGATATTTTCAGTATGGAAAAGTTGGTTAACTAATCCACGTCTGGTATCCCCTGTAAAAAGAACTCAGATGATTTATACAACTTCATGAAACGTAATATGATAAGATATTGACAGTACATCAAATATTTCAATGTTAAACAAGCAATTTCCAAGACCTCATGTATGCATTCCGGAAAGATGGATACTGGGAAAGAATATGAATTGAGATACTTGAACAATCATTCCATTCAGTGTATCAACTTCAAAATTTGTGTTACGTTTTATGATATACAATTGTGTGAACAGGACGGTCAGTTCGCTTATGGTCATGGTTAGGCGTATCACTTACCACAGTAAGTGATACGCCTGACCATGACATATGCTGTAGTGGTAGTGGAAATTAATAACAGTAACTGTCATTATTTTCCGCCAACACTGCCCTGCATCCGATACCCGAGACGACAGATGATAGGTCTCTTATACCCGCTAATTATTTTTATTTATTTTAAATAACATTCTGTAAAGGGCCATATAGATCTGTGTTATATCAACAATGTATTTAAGATATTTATTTGGACAAGTACCATAAAATAATATAATTTTTATTTACTTAGGCACATACTACAGCTTTAATATGAATAACAGTGGTTCACCGTTTTTGACGTATAAAAAACTACTCACCAGAAATCGTTCAAACTAAATTTCGTTGTTATATTTTATGGTAATGTATATCATAATTTTTTTTCGATTTTATCAACCCCATAGTTTAGAAATTAGAGACTTTAAAGATTGAAGCGCACATAGGAAAAAACAACAACTTTGTTTTATACTATGTAGTGATATGGATATAATTTTGCTTTCCTATCGTAGTCCGTAACAAAAACTTTTGTTTTTAAAAAGAAGTTATTTGTTATTATCTCCTTTGCTTGCTCTGTGCTGACAACATTTAGACCGTCCAATACTTTGCTAGATAATTATTTGGACAAGCCTTATTTCAATTGCTGATAGTATAATGTGTCTACTAGCAAAAACTTTTATCAATAGTTACAACAACAACTTATTACATAGAATAAATTTGACTAGAAAATTAAACCAATATTTACAGCACCGGTATACTATATTAAAATATAGTATACCGGTGCTGTAAATATTGGTGAACAATACAATTTCAAATTATCTATCTTTCCATCGTTCCAATTCATCACAGTCTACTATAGCACTAAGGTCAGAGTATCAATTATTCACAGTCTAGGTTTGTAAGCATTTACCAGCTGTTATGGTCCTCCACATTCCTCGTCAACTCTCCACCAGTTACCATAATGCTACATTTCCTTTAATTTTGGCAGCTTGGAAAAGTGTCCTTTGTTTGGCAAGTAACTTTTATGTTCGACAATGGTTGAAGTTACGCTTATAATATTGACAACATCTTTAGGTCGTCGGATCGCTGAGATGGAATTGGAGACATTCCTTGGCTCGGGCATAGCGAGTTTGGCCCGTCGATGAGGGTCGCCTCCCTCAATTACGTGGTCGGCCCATTTAACTTTGTATCCAGAGATGTTTAGATTTGCATTTAATATTTTATAAAACATTTAAAAAGGGATACGAGCATAACAAATAGGGATAATGTTTGTAATTTTGAATATAACAAAATAAGCTACACCCATTTCGAATATGATGAAAATATATTTCATTGTAATTGGGTGCCTAATGCACATGATTCTAAATTATATGTTAAGCTTTTATGAAATTTTGTTTAATAAAATCGGGACTTTTTTATTAAACAAATACATAAAGTAATAGCTAGCAATGATTAGCAATTATGTTTTCAGACCTCTTATTTTAACACTTCGCAACACAAGTACTAAAAAGACACAATTTTCAATTATCATCTAATCAATTTTGTTTTTTTACTTTTCAACGGTGCCTTAAATTGTATGTATATGTACATGCATAAGTTACATTTCATTTTTTAAACGCAAACTTTATAACGAACGCCTACGTTTATTTTAAACCAATAGTTATGCACCCTTACACCTGTTAAATCACATGCATGCTTACTGATATAATAACACCTAATTAGGCGATTGGGAATATGAATTATACAAAAACAAGATATTTTTATATTATTTCATACAATTATTTATATGAATCAAATCGATTCAAAATTGTTCTGTAATGAAATCGATATGTATGTATTTCAAATCGAATAGGTAAAGTGCCGATGGACCGACGACTTGCGAAATGTCGCTATTGGAGGTTGGATGAGAAAAGCGAAGAACTGGGATATCTAGCGCAAAATGGGGAATACCTATGTACAGCAGTGGCTGCTATAGCTTGAAGAGAGAGAAAGAGGTAAAGTGCGAGGTCGTCAATTTTTGTGAAAAGTCTCAAACTGTCAAAAAGAAAGTAAATGGTTAAATACAGTATAGCGTTTTTGTCTGATTTTATTATAATGTAACACTTAAATTAAAAGTCTTAAAAATTGCTAAGCAGTTTAAATATTTTAAGCAAACTTTGTTCCATAGTATGTACGAGCGCAATAGAACTAAACTTTAAGTGCGTTGTTGTGTAAAGTTAAAACAAGTTTTAATAGATTTTATAAGTAATTTTATACAAATTGAGTCTCATCCAATTTGAGTTTTGTAATTGCTACTAAACAAGTAGCTTATAATTTTATTTATACAATCACTTTATATTTCTATAGGTACTCAAGAACACATATCGGAACGGTCGCTACCTTCACTTGATGGTATGTGATACGCCGCTATGCGTTCGGATGCTAGGTCTGATAATGTTTCACGGGACGATTTCTGGTTTTATGGTGGAATCTATCTAGACGACTCTGTACCACCTGGTGACGTAAGTCTGGTTTAGTGGGCTAAGACTAGTTGTCAGGTCCAATTATTTTAAATAGGTACACGAAGCCAAAAGAATCGAGATATAAGGTTGCAGATCGGGACAGGTAACAAAACTGTGAAGTGATGCTGATGATGCCATTTTAAATTAGACAGTGATGTAATTAGTAGAAGTTACTAGCGTAAATATATTTTTTAAAAAAAATCTGTTTTTTTTTTTTCCTTCGTCGGGACGCATCCTCAGACCCCTGAAAATGGGGACATCCCTCGCAAATCAGAATACCTGCAACACAGATTTCCCAATACAGGAGATGGGCAAGCCGCGTTTTTAAGTGCGACAAATGTAAGCTCAGCGAGCATACACTGGCTGCCAGTTTACGCTCTGTGTAAGTCGCGTCCAGACGCACGCATTTAGAAAAAATACCGTTTATTTTCCAAAATGCCGTCCTGTGCAATAGTAACATGCCATCATCGCAGTGATTTAGTAAATTTAGCAAATAATGGAATAACTTTTCACAGGTAAGAACCGAAAACTTTGATTTTTATAATTAAAAAAGGATATTTAAACGAATCGTCCGTTTTTTATTCATGAAAACATATCACTGTAAATTCTTTGTAACGATCTCGGTAGTTATATTACAATGCGGCTGTGCTAACTGTTCGTCGGTTCGCAATTCATAATATGCGCGCAATGGTTAGCTAACATTACTCGTGTTCCATTAGAACCATTATTCGGTAGTACGGCCCCTGACCGCGTCCGTTGGTACAAACGCCTAGTGAGAACCATTTTATCGACCCACTTATCGATATATTCGTATGCAGTCTTGTATGGAAACGGAAGGTTTTTGTTTATTATTTTACGTTTGTATTTTTTTATATCCTCGATTCTACTAACAGTATTTAAAAAATTTTGAGGCTATTTTATTTATATAAAGTTATTTTATATCTTTATTCGATATTTAAGTTTTGTTTAAAAACATTAGTACATAATAAGCGAACAAAGTTGATAAGATTCACGACGGCTATTGGCTTTTTATCAATGGTGACTGTGAACACGCCACGGCCATTTTTAATTTGTGAATGTGGTTGTAAGGATTTTATAAAAAATGAACAATAGTAGTGATTTATTTTATAACTTTTTAACATTTATCATTATATTATGTCTGCCCTTTTCTGAAGCTATTCTATAGTAATAGTATCTAATATTTAAGGTTCCCAGAAGATCAGCGTTGTAAGTTTTACGTTTATTATAACATGGAATAAGTAACCCTTTACAAGAAAATATTTATGTTAATTTTACCATATCTACTCGTATATACTCGTATCTGCCTTGGGTGTTGCTATTTAAAAAATATATGTTTTCATTCTAAACATCTCTTGAAATGTAATTAAAATTTACATTCGCTGTATTGATTTTTAGCGATGATATGATATACATACGTCGATCGATAATTATAGTTCTAATAAAATGAATAAAGCTACGCGGCTTAATAATATTGTTTAAATAATATTATTAAAGTTCCTCAACATTATTAATACACTAATAATATTTCATTTAAAATTAACATTTATTTCACGTAACCCAAAATTAACAGTAGGATTTTATTTTGAATCTTTGTGCAGGTAATAGAAAAAGTATCGATATCTATGGATATAACGCTTCCCCGCATGGATCACCGCGTTCAAGGTGTCCGTGATTGGGTAAACATTGACCAATGACGAGTAATATTATTAAGTGTAAGTATTTTTAATGTGTGTGTGTAAGTTGAAATTGCGACATTGGGTTCTTATAAACTTAGCGACTCGTCCGGTCTAATTGTTATTCCGATGTCTGTGCCTGCAACACTAGCTAAAACCCGCGCTACGATTCCAAAGGTCCAGTATTTCAATACTGGTAGGAACGGAGACATGTGTTGAACAATCACCCTAAGACTCTTAGCTAGCATATTATATTTAACTCTTTAATACTGTTTACTGGATGGTAACTTCGATACTGAGTCTAGGCAGATATCCACCTCTGTGGATATGTGCCTAAACTCAGTATCGAGTATTTTCCCCTAAAATACGAGTGATATACAATTATAAGTTTTACACACACTGAATTTAATTTATTACACACACTAAACTGACGGCGTTCAACGATGAGAGTTCATTAAAAAAAATCCGAAAATCAATCGTGTATAAAGTGATTGTTTTATTGTATTTCTAAGCGGTAGGCCTTTACCATCAGATAGATTTATTCGTCGCCCCGCTCTCTTATTATACGAAAAAAAAACCAATGTGATTTTCATTCTATAAAGCCGTTATGGGTGCGAAGCACTCGCCACTAAAGTCTAGACGCCACCCGATTATCGTATACCGTCCCTAAAAGGTTTTATAAAACTCTCTCCATGTCCACTTATGGTAAAAACAAAGCAGACTCGTATAAACGTGATAAAGCACTCTTTAACCGGGAACAGAACTATTGCGATTGGATCTTGCTTTTTAAATTATGTAATAAATAAATATAGTACTTTGTTACTTATTTCAAAATGGGATATAAAAGTAGATTTTGTCATCATCCTGTTTAGGAATGGTGGTCGGAATACGAAAACAATTACTAAGGATTTATTTTACTGATGTAATTAAATACTTTTTGATCGTAAATATTCACTTAGTAAAAACTATTTTCCAAGATATTAAAATACCTACACCGACGACTTTATTTACATTATCCCAGTTGAACTTGGTTCTCGTTATATCACTAAGCCTACCCAGAGGCGGTGAGATTAAAAAAAGTTGCAAAAAAACGTGTAAAGATTATATTTGCTTGCTTAGGCACATCACCCCTTGTCAGCGCGACATTTCATCGGATATTGGATCGTGTGGTTTGTTTTATCCTATACTTTTCGCCGAAGGCGCTTTGAAACGGGCTCAACTGGAGCGCTCCCGTATTTACACTGTTGAATTTGTTTGCCTTTCGCGTGCGAATAATTGCGAGTGTATATCGGAAATCGCCCAGAAATGAGTTTGTACTGACGCGTACAAATGGTGATTAATAGAAACACAAAGTGTGGGATTGTATTTATAATTGATTGTTGTACGTGACGGTGTTGGCCTAATTATGGAGTACGGTCTGATTTCGTGATGCAGGTACTGTTGTGTTGTTAGTTAATTGGAAAAGAAAGTTTATTGGGAGTATGAGTTTTTGATTGAGTATTGGTATTTTTTATTCAAATAAAGCTAACCTTAGAACTCGAGCTCGTCTAGTGGTATACAATAAACAGACCGATGGTGGCACACGTAAGAAAACTACATTTTTTATAAGCCAAACTAAGCATTAGCTTGTAAGATAGGTACTAAACAACGGATAAACATACAAATATATTTATTTGTAAATGCACACATATCATACATAGAAAACACCGAGATCAAAACAAACAGACATGTTCATGCATACAAAGAGTTTGTAGGTACTGCCCGGAGATCGAACCAGGACCAAGGGTTCCTAGGGGTAAGAGCCGACAACTCAACCAATCACACTACTGGGTCGTCATTCACATTCACACGTAATAAAGCCATATTAACATCGAAAAACTTTCCGCATTCAAATATTATAAAACATACCGTCGCATTTCATACGATAGCCATAAAAATGAAGTTCAGGGAATAAAATTCAAAGTTTGATACTAAAGCATGATATAGGGAAAAAGTTGCAAAGGCTCGAAAAGAGACGGAAAGCACGTCTGAGGCCAGTTACTAATGCCTGTCCCAAGACGTGATCTTGCACAAATTGTACGACCATTTAAGCTTTTAGTGAAATTAAATACGTAAAACGGAATAAGTAAATATAAATATTTCATAAATTGTCAGTACCGATTATAAATAATATTAAAAATATATCCCGTAAAATGTATCTACTTAATTATAAATTTGAAATGTAAGTTTTAGATAAAAAATAAAAGCACAAACTCAGATGTTACCATGAACTTAATTAAATTAAATTCCGATGTTAAAAATAATAGAATGCTTCTTTAAATTAGTCTTCAATTTACTATCAACTACTAAAATATTAAACAATCAGTTTTCTTACTTCCTGAATGTTCCATAATAAAGGTTATTTTTACGATGAAGGCTCTATACTTTTCATCTCGATAGAAGAAAAGTTCGTATGCGCCGAATGCCTCAATCTGTTACACTGCGTTATTCCCCGAACATTCCTTCCATATAATTCATCTAAGCCGATAAACTCACATAAATCTTCCCTCCGCAAATAGTTGTGGGACCAACATAATTCACATGGGTTACAGCGTAGAAAAGTTAACTGAACGAATTCGAGGACAAGTCCCAATGGACGAATATGAAGTAGCGGTGTAAAGAGGAATGGTAACATTGGTTCGGATCCATAAATTCCTGTGAAAGAGTGATTGACGTAGAGAAATGACCAACCGCGTGGCCAGCGAGAATGAATTACACCTCCGATTTTTTGTTTGGCCAACCTTCAAAACCACACTCGAAAAAGGGTCGTTTGTTAGCGAAACAGAAAAGGAGGTGATTTGGAGTAACATACGAAACTGTTCTTACGATATCTAATATCAAACGAAGACGCAATTTTCGTTTCTTTTGTAAAACGTTTATGTATTATAATATTGTATCCCATTGGGGTTTTAGGGCTTTTGCATTCGAAGTCAAGTATTACGGAAAAAATCTATTTGTACAGACGCTTAATAGTAAATCTTCGTAACTTCAAATCTCATGGTGAGACGACATATTGAAAGCCAATTTGTACGGTTTTTCCCAGTTTGGTTAAGAATCGAATGGTCGAGGTAAGTTACAGCTCATCATAAGAATACTTGCAGTGGCACATTATGAAATGTATTTTGTTTGTTTACTTCTATTATTAAGTATGCTGAAATTTTATTATTGAATACTGTTCAGTGTAATCGCATTCAAATTGAATCCCAGCTTAATGCAATGAGATTTCAGATATTTATGCCAAACCAATAATACGATACCGTACCTAAATAATGAACGATACAATGTTTATTTTAACATCGAAATCCAGTTAGAGCCTGGATAATATGTAGCATTTACAATGTATATTCATGATAGAGCTTATTACGCCGAATTGCATTTTATTTCAATTTTGTATTAAAATATGAGAGACATAAAATAGCTCGAATATTATTACTCTACGAATTTAACTCACGTTACAAACATTTTGTATTCAGCGATACTTGGTGTTGGTCCGAAATCCTATTATTATTTTGAATATATACACAAACGCACTATTGTTCGCATTTATCATTGCCATGTTATTAAATGTTATCATGACTTCCGTGCAGTGGCGCCACTTATAAAAGTGTCGGATAGTGTCGGTACTAAAATAAAAATGACGAGGTAGGTTAAATGGTATGCACAGAAGGAGGGAAAATTCAGTGCTGGGCAATTATGATGATTGGACGTCTGAATACCTCGGTTAAAGAGTCGGATATATTAATCTAAACGAGTGCTAGTACGATTTTGTTTCCCTTCTGAAGTTGTATTTTCACAACTATCCTATGACGTAACTACACTTGGACCGAAATACAACTTGTTGGTCAATTTCATATCGTGCTAATCATTTGATAGCTAGTTCAGATGAAATTGAACCTTAACCTTATGGCAATACTGAATATCGAAAATGTCAGTTATAACAGGATCGGAAGGATGTCGTAACTACCCCATATAATATTCGAAACGTTTCATTTTAAAATATCGTGATCGGCCTCCTGAGTCAGTTTCTGAGTCATTTAAAACATTCAATATAATGGTTTATACTCGCACATTGCAGGCTAAAAGTACCTGATTGTCCGAATAGAAAGATGATTCCGTGCTAAGAAAGGCACGGTAAGCCGTCAGCCACAGCTACAATCTTAGGATGGTAGTCGTTGTCATCCACAGGATTGGTGGAGCGTGGGCCAGTGTATTAGTTTACGGCCCAATCTTCCCATAGCTATGCTGTACCGGAAGGCCTGTGTCCTGAAGAGGGCCATTATAGGCTGATTATGATGTTGTGAGCGTAAATTTTAAGTAACAATAAAAATTTAAGCTTGTGCTATAATCACGACGGTTTGTTAAAAACTACCCAAGTCAAGCAGCTCCTCCAGCTTTCAGCTGGTATACCATTCCAGGAGGTCGGTTTATCTGATATATTGCCTAATAATCACGATACCTTACAAGGATGATTATCGTTATAATCTCGATATAATTACAAGATTCCATACAGAATATAAAATGAATTATATCTGTGAGAGATAATATGCGTCTCATCTATAAACAGGTAATTATAGTTAAATAAATTACATAATTTAATAATTACATGCTTTTATAAATTTATTGGCTCGTAAAAGTCAAACCTTTTTTATTAAATATTATGGTGAAAAATGAAGAAATATTTATGATCGGCAGTTTTATTCATCATCGGCCTACTACAGGAAACAGCCTTACCGCACATCATACCCATGGATAGATTGGGCCGTCACGCAGATCCAATAAGTTTAAATTTTATTTCCAAACATAAATTAATTACTTGTTTCAAAAAAGGAAACTATAATTGTTAGTATTTCATTAATGTTGGTCTGTTACAAAAATAAATAAACAATAAATGCAATTTTTTATATACAATACTTGAAAACTTGCCATCGACTCTAGAAGCCCGATACTGATGTTTATACATAGAATTTATGGAAATCGGGAACATTCGACGATAAAGGGCAGGGGAAAATGATCGTTTTAACCAGAAAATTTTGGAACAGATGGTTCATGTAGAATAAACAAGACTCCATAACCAATACTATTAAAAGTATAAAAGAGTGACGAGTTTCTTGCCGGCAAGAAAGATCTTCTCGAAGATACTACTTTTTCAGAAGTGGTAGAGTCACAAAAAATATATTAATAACTACTGACGATTCAGAAGTATCTGTAAAATATTTATTTGAACAAAGACATCTTAATATTGAAATTGCACCTCAAATGTTTGTTTAATCTAAACATGTACAACAATTTACTCAGTGCTACTAATTATGAATACTGAATGACTACAACAAGCATTTTTAACCTTTATAAACGATTTGAATACAACTAACTGGCACGGTATTAATTGCTTTATTTAAATCCAAAGATCTGGAATTGACAGCGAACTGGGCGAAGAATGTTTATGCATGGGCGCCGCGCAGATCCGACGGACTCACAAAGCTTGTTTGTGACCTGCACCTGCAACCATTTACAATTCAGATCGCACCAATCCCGGATATAAGAATAAAACTTTAGCTTACGGAAAAGTAGACTTCCGCTTATACCTGGCTTCTTTTTCATTTTACTGTGCGGGACTGTTAAGTTGTACCTTCAGCTATTTATTTAAAGTTTAAAATAAATTTTAAAATAAAAAAAGACAAAGAAAAGAAATATGAAACGTGAATAGAAACTTGATAAATTAGAAAACCCTTCACTTACAGTTCTGTATTTTAGTATTACATCTTTCTTCTTTGACAAATTAGAGTAAGATAGTAAAGATATGGTGTGAAGTAGCCATGCAATAATGGATCGACAGAGAAGATACCACGACTTTAAGGAAAGCCAGCGTTATTGAGATTACCGGATATATGTACAACCGTTACAGAATGAAAGTTGTGTTTTGATCTCAAAGCTGGTAACATATCCATGTTATAGAATATAAAATAACATCAGCTGTACCAGAAGGTCCTATATAGTATATAGTAAGAGATATTTTGTTTCTTCCAAAAACTGGTGGAATGGGCTTGGGTCATTATTTATTGAACGAAGATTCTTTTTCATCTCAATATTATAATAGCTATCTTTAAAATATCAATGCTTTAATAAAAGAAAGTTCTAGAATCCTACAAGCAAAGTTATTTCATTTATCTTTGCGAAGCTCTGTTTTAATTTCACGAAGCACCTTGTACCTGCATCGTCTAGTCATAGGGGTGAAAGACATCCCAACTTTGTAATGAAAAATTAAGGATTCCATATTTCTACTTATCTTGCGGACAATAAGAATATCAGATATACTCCACAAAGAAATAGCTGTGAGCACAGGCTATAGAATCTTTGTGTTCCGACCTTTTACAAAGAATTTAAATTTTCGCTCCCGTCTATAACAAATATGAGTCTAAGGAATACGTGACACAAAAATATTTATTTAAATTATTGTTATTGAGTGTCAAAACACTTGTATAATTATGCTGAAAAAAAGTGATATACAAAATATACATGAAGCTGTTCTATACTCATATTTTTTTAATTGACATCATATATAGTAATGTCACTATTATTTTATAGCTTCGCAACTTACTTTAAGACATATATATTTATATTATTTGTATTCAGTATGCCAATGTACAGTATACAATTTTATAAGCTACGAGTATAAATCTATATCTTCAAGACATTATTCCATAACTAATTACATTATTGTTTAATATGTATGTTATCATGTCTTAAATATCAAATTTATGAGAAACTTCGTAACGTACACTTGATGTCCGGAATATGGGAAATGGGATGCCACCCTTGTCAAACTTGAGACTCTAGCTTATGGCTCACAAATATTGCTTGCAAGTGTTCCTACTGAACGTATACTATAACATTCACCCTTGTAATACGAGTATGCTGACAATTTCAACTGTTTTTATGCAGAGCTAATTGAAAACATTCAGTAAGAGCGTCGAAGAGTTTTTTATTATTATTTTTCCTTCTTGTCAGTTTGGTTAAGATTGCAGGGTTAATTACTTGATTGTCAAGGCTTCTGTGGGCATGTAAAGTCATCAGTCCTGCCTAGCAGGCAGTTTTTATATTTAAACCACATAGTAGGTATCCTAACCGGCTGCATACATACTTTATAATTAAAGTCATTTCAAATTAATTAAGTTTCGTTCTCTCTCTTCAAACTATCGCAGTTGACTGCTGGTTAAAGGTTTCTTCATTTTGCGTGAGATATATATCCTCTGTTTTGCTTAGCTAGCATGTCGATCTAATGAAAACATTAGAAACATTGTTTATTACATTAAAAATATCCTGAGAACGCGGATTATTTACGACCTTAGAATATAATTATCATCAACCTCTTTTTTTCCCACGGTTGACGTACGAAGTGACGCAGTAAGTAGAGAACTTGCAGCGATCTAAGTTGTAATAAAGTATTAATATCACTAAGCGTAGACATTAAGGTAACACGCTGCCACATGCTGTTTAGATGGCATTATTTTTAACCATTATTGTACAGCAAAACTTTTCCAACTTTAACAAAGCGATGTCTAAAACAGTAGGCCGGTTGATTACCTTAACGTCGGCATAAAAAATATATATAACGCCAAAGTTTTCTAACTGAAAAAATCAGTTGTGCCCGAGAACAGCACAAAGCACTTCAGTATTCAATGTTCCAGATTTACATAATTTTATAACAGCATCCGACCATTCCGGGACAATGTTGAGGATCGGTATAAAATTCAAATGATCCCAAATTCAAACTTTCCTTCGGGGTGAAGGGGTGAGACTCTTGAATCTAAATCGCAACAGTTACGAATTGTTACATTTATTCAAAGTCATTACTGAGTTGTTACGGCATACCTTTAACAAGATAATATTCCATTTAAAGCTTTTAGTTGAATTATTTTTTCTTTAAACCTAGTTTAATCTTTAAGATTATGAGGCATCATTTGATATAACTGTTTGTTGTATACTATTACTTTTCATTAGCTGTTTGTCTTGAAGTATTCGCAATAATTTTGTAGAAGTGTAAACAAATTACCCTCGTATGTATCGCTGGAAAAACAATAGACAAATCCATTTTCAGGTGTTGGTGCCAATGAAAAGTTTACATTGCGATTTTATTATCTATTTGTAAATTCAAATTCAAAAACGTTTATTTCAGGTCGGTAAGCCCATATAAAAAGTTAGTTACAGTTTCCTTACAAGACTAGTGTTAGTACATACAATTACATTTTTAATTTAATTCAGGTGGATAGTCACCCACCTCGAGTAGAGAGGTGACTCCCATCGGTCAATAAAGACCTTGAGAATAGTGTTGGTGCCGCCGCGTAAGCGGGCTAGTGCTGAGGCGCACCTTTTTCTCATGATGGCAGCAAAGCCATCAATGCGCGCTCCGCGAACATTCCCGACGCACTGCACCGCCACGGTAACCCCAACAATATCCTCAAGGCATTGTTATATTGGACTTGCAGATCGCTGTATGCCCGCCGGTTGAAGTTTACCCAAAGACTGCATGTGTAGAATGTTTGGCAATATGCCTTAAACAGCGTGATTTTAACGGGCTTGGTACAACGCGCAGACCTCCGAGCCAACATGTTGCAGCGCACAGCCAGCGACCTGCGTTCCCTATCTATTCCAGGTCGTCCCGCATATCCTCAGTCACCCAATGACCCAAATACTTAAAACTATGAACTCGTTTAAGAGCCGAGCCATTCAAACTTATTTTCGGCACCTCAGTTAGAGAGAAACTTAATTTGTACTAGATAGTAATTTAAGATATTTTAGAGGTTATTTAGATATGTATTTATTGAAACCAGAGAAAAATATATAAATACAAATACCATTATCGTTTTCCCCGAAAACAACAGCTTGCTATTCTTATAAGTTTCTGAAACGGTGAAAAATTCTCTGAACAAAAGGTGAAAAGGGGTAGGCAGTTATTCAACTCATTGTTTACCAACTTCGGCATCGTTACCGATGTTTTGGAAGAGATATAGCTACATATAATAAAGTTCTGCAAGCCTTAAAGATATTCGATGTTGTTGTTGGAAAAATAAACAATAAAATTCAATTTCGACAAGCTGAACATAATAGAATGAATTGAAATATTCTGAGAATAAGCGCCTTGTATGTAGTCTGCTTCTTCATAGCTATTAATAAATACAACTGTGTTTGGTCTTTAAAGCAAAGTATATTATCAAGTCAAATACAGATTTTATGCATTGTTGAGCTTGCTTAGTGGAGATATGAAAGTATATTCATTACAATTTTTTTAAATATTATTATATATTTCTTTTCATTTCGAATTTGAATCATATATCTCTTATTGCAGGGGAGTCAAATACGATGTACATCATATACAGTATAAAAAAATGCCTTTGAGAATATAAACAATGGCCTTTAAACTGTCTCTAATCTGCTGTGACTATGATGCGTTGAGATTTGGAATCGTTGCTTTTTCAGTTACATTGGTTGATTTCAAATACGAGCAATCGCTATCTGCATATCACTATTTTATTTTGAAAAGTTTTGTGACGAAGCAGTCACTTTTTAAATCTAAACTAATTTAACTGTTTCCTATTATTATTTTCCCGAAGATTCAGTGACTTTGCAGTTACCGTGGTCACGGGCATATTACGCGTTTTAATCTTTTAACCCTTTGACCGCGAATGACGCCTTAAAGCGCCAGACACAGTAGATTTTCTATTGCGTCTGGATTCCCAACGTTCAATGGGTTAAAATAGGTTTGATTAAATGTGTGCGAATCGCGAAAGCTTAAGATAATTACTTAGTCTCCAATTAATTTTATTTTATAATTACACCCACGACTGATTAAGTAACAATTGTTTAAAGGCTAAATGCCAGAATGATATTCAATTTCATTTTCAGAACAATGTTTTTTTAACCAATATATAGCTTTTCTTTGTTATTTATTACTCGAAACAATTGAATTTCTATGCAGTACTAAAGCTCTTTGTCCTTATAAACGAAAATGTAAATGCTTTAACTTTTTTCGAGATAACATTTACGAGACTCGCTGCATCAATCTCCACGTTGTAATCTCCGTCGATAAAATTGCCTGATAAAAAACGCACGCATAAAAGAAATTCTCATTTAAGTACGGGAACATCATAAATCAAGACGACTCCGTGATTTGGCCAACTTTTCTGTGACGTGTTCCTTATGAACTTTCCATATTGATATTTCGACGTCGTATGCATAAAAAGGCTTTATTATGACTTTTTAAATTGAATGTTATGTAACTTTTGTATTTTATCCTGATGTTTGTTGGGAGAAATGCCACATCTAACTAATGGATTCCAGAAATTAAATAGCAGATCCCGTAGTCTAGTGCGCAGAGCTGCGGCCTTAGATCGCTGCGTGATCCGGGGGTTGTGGGTTTGAATCCCGCGGGGAGAACGCGTTTCATTTTTTTATGTTATATGTGTACAGGACGGTCAGGACGCTCATCTGATGGTAAGTGATACGCCTAAACATGACAGAGTGGCATGCCAGTTTCCATAATCGTGGTAAAGTGATGTGGTGCGATGAATAATGAAAAAATGAAATTCTTACTTCATATTCAATTGATAAGACGTAATAGGATGAATATCGGTACACTCAAGTGCTTAAGTGCTGTCAAAAATATCATTGCTTGGAAATAAACGGATAAATGTATAGAAATTAATATCGACAGGTTACAGATACGTATTTACATGAATAGAAAAAGAGAAGTATCCCAAAGTTAAACTGGTAGAGAATGCCACTCGGCATTAAGTTCGCCTTTGTACATTATTTTTGTAGTGTGCATTAAGTTTTAAATAAATAAATAAAGTAATCTCAGACATACCAACTTACTTTCCCATTGCGGAATATGACATACGTTTAACATGCTTTACATTTGGCATGGCTTTTATATTTACCTGCCAGATTTTTGCAACAGGTCATGAAAATATTACCAATACACCGGTACTTTAAACTTTGTAAGTATGTGTTTTTATATCAGGACATAAATTCAGAAAAAAAAAATGTGTAGTTACGTTACTATCGTGTATATACGTTATACTATAATTACTACCACTGCAGTGGTTATAATTCACCGTTGCATTGTATTAACAATGGCCATATTTTAAAAATGATTTCAGTAGGCATTTCGTAATTATCAATTTAGGCCTTGATATAATAGGGTCTCTTATATACCCATTTCTATGTTAAATAGCAACATTTTAACAACAATGTAATAACTACAAAGTAAGATGTAAACATCAATCCCGACCGAAGTGTCCTTGAATTGAATTCAATGTTACACCATATTTCAGAAGCGGTATTTATAAGGATGATTTGGCCTGACTCCGCTAAAAGGAACCATTGTCTTTTATTTAGGTACGCTGTATTTGTCTGAAGAGCGAAGTTGAACTTGAATAAGCTGAACCGACTTATAACAACATGAATATTCAATAGAACAATTTGACAAGGGCTTAGCGACTGATTAAGTTTAACTCTGCTGTAAGCCGTTTAGCTATACTTTGGTATATTGTTCACGCTTACTTATTCCACATCGATTACCTGTCGGTTAAACTCGCCAAGTACATATGGACTACTTTGCTTAGCCGTATAACTTTTATACTAATCTTCATGAGACTAAGGATCTTTTTCACAAATGCCATAGTAACAAAGAATTTGTTGTAAGTAGAAACTTGATGAGAAAAGCGAAGGGATATCTGATGCGGATCGAGGAATACTTATGATCAGCAGCTAACTACGATAGATCAAGGAAAAATAAATTAATGTAAAGAATAAAACGAGAAAAGAACAAGAATGATTTCATTGTATTATATATATGTTGTTAAATATTTGAATATTCGCTGAATGTTAAAAATTTTAATATTTATTAATATATGCGGAATAAATATTTTCATAACGGAAAATTCATTTATGTTATCGCTTTATTCAAATAAACACAATTTACTCAATAAGTAATTGTTTTACCAGTGTTAGCACTGCAATCTAGCCCGAAATTTAACATGTATAACTTAATACATTTCCTCGAGCATTGAATGTCAGCTGCTGCTGCCGGTGTCTGGTCTGACAAGAGATTTTCTATTGTATCTGACTTATTAACATTAAAGGCGATATATTAACTGTATAACATAAAACAATCTGTTTACTAGTAAAGTAACCATAGCACTAGCTTAATGCCTAAATTAGAGCTACATTGTTCTGTATGAATGTCGATAGTATTTATTGTTTATTAAGCATTTTTGTAAAGAATCATTCATCTAAAATGAGATGAAAAGGATAATGAATCATTTATATGCAAGCCGTAACTTGTTTGGTTCCCCGGAAAGGAAAATTAAAAAATATATGTTCCCTAACATCCGTTAGGGAACATAATTTTAATGATCTTACTAAGACTGTATAAGTATCTCCGTAAAAGGCGAAATTACAACTTTGTCACCAATCGCTTTCTTCTAAGAAATATTTCTGAAATATCTTTGTATTTTCTCAAGCATTATCCGTCCTTCACATTGGTGAATGTCCACTCGTTTAAGTGCATTGTCGCAAATTGCAGCACCGAGCTCAGACGCCCACGCACTACGTATAAAGCTAGGAAAACGTTTTCATCCCACTCAATTTCATTTGTGTTCACTTTACTCGTAAACTGACGACTTAAATGACCAACTGAGTTAGTGATTGTATCAAAAAATTTTAAAGACAAAAACTTTGATATTTAGTGTGACTTTATCAAGTCATGTTTTTGCTTTTTTTATAATACTGCTCAAGTGATTCTCAATGTGATGACAATATATCGGTTTGATAAGTAAAAATAAATCGTCTATTCAGATTCATAGAAAATACCTATGCATAGTAAAAATAACTTACGAATAGAAAACTAAAACTACTAGATAGTTTTGCCTATTTCATTATGCCCCTTTCGTACTTACCTATTTCAAACATTTTTTTCTAAGATAATCTTATATAGGTACATCTCCTGACTAATAAACGATTAAAACAATAAGGGAAATAAATAAATGTAATGAAAATAGTAATAAAATAAATAAAAATAAATATAACTCTAATAACATACATACAGTAAATTTATAGAATTAAATACCAAAAATAAAAACATGGGTGCAATTATTTTATCTATAAATAGTGTGGTGGTAATTTTAAAAGCCCTCAGGTATCTAGCTTTCTGTATAATAACTGGCATTCCACAAACGAACGCTTGGACAGTGAAAGACTTATTTTGAAGACAGTGAATTGTTTTTAAAAGCACGTCCTGGCTTTTATTCCGACACTTGCACTTTGCACTACTGTGTTCCAGGATGAGGGCACTGTACCTAGAAAATTTCCGGGTATAAGAAACAAACTTCTGTCGTTCCAGATGATCGACGCAGGGATTTACTGAAAATAATTACTGACTACTGTTATTCATTTTCCTTCACATAATGCATCTATAAGTAATGGTCAGGCGTATCACCTACCACTACATACTGCTCGTCTCGTCCACTTCATGTCATAAAAAAAGAGTCAAAAGATCCACTTTCAAAGAAGACTTTTCATCCAAATGTTTTGATTATTTTGATGATGAAATATTAGAAAACAGATTTTTTAGTTTATATAATAACTTTATATATATTATATAATATATATATATATATATATATATATATAATATATATATAATATATATATAATTAATATATATACATAAATATATAATATATATATAATATATATATATATATATAATATATATAATATATATATATATAATATATATATATTATATATATATATAATATTTTGATTATTTTGATGATGAAATATTAGAAAACAGATTTTTTAGTTTATGTAATAACTTTATATATATATATATATATTGACAATGATATAAAATAATCATTTTAATGTTTGTATCATGAGTTGCATTAGATTCGATAGAAGGCAAGTTTATCAATTAAACTTAATTCAACAATTTGTATTACAATCCACAAGTGCGACAACTTAAGTAATATTAAGCAAAGTAAGCTGGTATATATCATTAAATAGTGAACTTAATACTGAACTTGTATTAAGTTATATTCATTAAATAGTTTCTATCTTAAAACTAGTCTTTAGATAACTTATTTCAAAAGCTATTTACAGTAATCTCATCGATACGTAATCCAAATACGAATAGTATTTGTTAATCACTCTAGATTTGTAGCAAAATCAATTCAATAGATGGGATGAATCTACGGTCCCGTTTCCATTCCCATTATCAAGTTATTCCTGAAAATTGAAAATGGCCTTGTGTATTTTACGTAAGCCACTGAAATCCAGGCGCCAGCAAATAGGCTATATGAGCTTAACGGATCTACGGCTCCATCACTAGCACAACTCCCTGACGGGCAAAGTGCATATCCGAAGTATAGAAGTACCACCTAAAATACATGAACGTAGAACTCACATATTTTTGAAATCGTTAATATTTCACTACCCATGTTGTATAGGAGTCGAGACATCGGCTACAACACCAAGGTTTCCGGTCTATCCCCCTGGCATTACAAACATTTGTACACATGAACATGTCTGTGAGTAATGGTCTGGGTGTTTCTAAGTATAATTTAATGTATTTTAAAAAAAATATATAAGTATTTTTAGCAATTTTCAGCGTCGGTGGCTCAATGGTGTGGACTGTCGCCTTCCTACCGGGAGGGCTGAGATTCAAATCCCGACACGTACCAATGTGCTTTCGAATTTTCGAAAATATATGTGCGTTATCCAACGCTCTTACGGTAAAGGAAAACATCGTGAGGAAACCTTCATGCACGCCTGCGAAGAGATTCAAAGGTTGTGTGAGAAGTCGTCCAATCCGCACTGGGCCCGCGTGGACGACTAAGGCCTAATCACCCTGTACGGGTAGGCTCGTGCCCCTCGGTGGGGCCGTTTAATGAGCTGCTGATGATGATGATTTTAAGCAGTTTAGTACCCTAACTACAAGCTTGTCGCTTATAAGAGTCTAGATGGTGCTGTGTGAATTATAGTGGATAATTATTTGCGATAGATCGAAAAATAGTATCACAAATACCTTTTTGTTTCATAACGCAAATTTAGCTGTTGGATCCGGATAATATCCGATGAATGTAGTTAACACCTACCATCAAATAAAATTACTAGATATACAATGTTTGAACTGTTCAAAGTGTAAAAAGTTACAAAGCGATTCATTATCTAACAATCTAACGGAATAGAATAGAAAATCGTTTATTTGGTACCAAATGAAATATTCAGAAAAAAAATAATTTAGTAGCAAAATGTTCTCCACACACACGGATAAATATCAATCCAAAACGATGGCAACTAATAATTCGAATCGCGGAACTTATAATTAAGCTACCATAACTACTTATCGAAGAACAAAAGTAAACGAAGCAGTTCATACTTACTGCAGTATTTCTGTTGCGAAATACAAAACGACCGCAACTTTTAAACGATTTTATCGTGAAGTTGCTTCGCACACAATTTAAGAGAATGGCCTCGGGTGCATTCGACCTGGGAATCGGAATTAAATAAATTCCATCCCGTTGGTTTATTAAAATAGTTGACGTCACTCGCCACACTCCAAGTTAATGGGAATGCAAAAGAGTCAGTTATTTCACTGCAACTTTATAATGCATTATATAGTTCGTTTATACACTCGTAAAGGGACAAATAAGTTTAGAATGCCTTTTGTGTTTCAACATAAACTTACTTAGATAACTCGCCTTTCTGTTACAAAAATGCTGACGTATCATTATAGTAATACTGTTTTAAGAGATGCTGGTAGCTCTCCTAGTTATCTACTGTTTGAATTCTTAATCCTGGTATCTGAGTGTCAAAACAGATTTACGATTATTTTGTTTTATAATATTAATTTCAAATGAAATCCGAGGGCAATGTATCAGTGAAAACTTTATTTTAAAATGTGTATATTCGATTAGTTACTGGTAAGGACTTAAAATATGTATTTTTCACTTATGGATCAAAATGTTTATTTATTTGTTGGTTTTAATGACCAAATATGATTACTGTTTCTTTATCAATATTATTATACTTATTATTTTTCCCACATTATCCTTATGAACTAGCTACATAGTCTAGTGAACTGAGCGGCCTATACATATAACATATTCCTTATCCAAGGATGGTGAGTCGGGACACCATAGGCTCCCACGAACAATACAATTACACCTTGTATGGTTATAAATTTGCAGGTGAATCAAATCATTGACATAGATAAAACTTAGCGGTCGTTATCCAAAAGCCGTAAAGTAACGAAAAGCTAACTATGCTTTTTCGTGAAGATGAGAAACATCAAACGTAACATCCAAGTCGTGGTTGATTTTCTTAGAAACGAAGATAATAAATATTAGCTTAGTAGCAGACGGATGAATAACAGCGTGGCAAAAGCCCAGGTTGTTTCTGCTATGTAAACTTATGCGTTAATAATGTTAAAAGCCCGGAACGTAGGCCGACCGCGCACGCAGAACTTTCAATATTGGTAATGGAGGTCGGTGTGTCCAGCCACTTGGACGGTCTTTACACATTGCGACACGATATTTCTAAAACGGTGTATAGATAGTCGTAAGCGTGAGCATTTTTGCAACAATATATTTATTTGATGACCCATTTGGTGTAATTGTTGATAGGTCGGCTACTACATCAAAGGGAGGTCAGTGGGTCCAGCCACTTGGACGGTCTTTACACATTGCGATTCGTTATTTTTAAAACGTTGTATAAATAGCCGTAAGCGTGAGTATTTTTGCAACAATATATTTAATTGATGACCCGTTCGGTGTAATTGTTGATAGGTCGGCTACTACACCAAGAGTTCCAATCGATTTCGATCTCCAGCAGTACAAATATTTGTGTGAATAAACATGTCTGTTTGTAATAGTCTGGATGTGTCTATGTATAACATGTATAAATAAAAAAAAGTATAAGTATGTTTATCCGTTATTTAGAACCCATAATACAGCTAATACTTAATCTGGGGCTAGATGGCGCTCTGTTTATGTCAGTGGTCCTGCGTGGGCAGTACATAAGCACCCCATTGTCATGTTGTGTGGGAATGAAAACCCTGTAGACGTTGTAGGCGAATTATTGGAACATTGAATGTAGTATTGTTTGGAACTACGACCTACATATGATTGGAAAGTCTCACAATTTAGCTAATTGGAAAATTAATGCAGATGTAAACTGCAATTATTGTTTACAGCAATTTTTTGGCTATTCGCGTATACTGCTACTTAACCGCTATTTAAAATTTGCTAAGACATAACTTGTACTTCAAATTGTAATTTAACAAACTGTATTTGTGTTGTTGGTATTTCAAATAAAATATAATAAAAATTAATTTCCATAGGCTTGTCTGGTATTGATAATAAATATCGCATAGAATATAATATATATATATAGAAAAGGCACTAACTATAATATTTGATGATGTTGGCAGTACGATCTTTCAGGAAGAATTATGAAACAGAATTAAATTACTAATGACAAACAAACGACAATGAGCGCATTATAGGCGATACTTCACACAAAGTGGGGTGTCTGCATCTTTGCTTTCTTTCTTTACGTACTTAGTCCATGAACACATACTGAAACTTGTTACCAATAAATAGTAAACAATTTTGCAGCATAAGATATCGACATTGCAGCAGAAGTTCTAATGTTATCTTAAACTAAGTACATAAAACTAGTATAGGTAGGTTAGACATACGATTTTAAAATTACAACAAACCGTAAAAACGGTCATAAAGTTTGAAAAGAACCGGCAGTAGATGTCCTTGGGCGAAATTTATGACTTCATAAAACTTGCCAACATTAACGGGTGGGAGAGATCAGTAAACATACGGGTATGTTAATAAAATGCCACCTATGTACATAGTAAATTTGACAATTATATAAAAATTGTAATGCTAATTTTCTTTTAAGCAAATTTATTTAAAGTCTAATCCTGTTTAACGAACATATAAGTAACAGTAATCAATGTAATCGATAAAGAGCGTCGGTGGCTCAATCGTGTGGACTGTTGCCTTCCTACCGGGAGGGCGCAGGTTCAAATCCCGCCACGTACCAACGTGATTACGAATTTTCGTAATTATATGTACGTTTATCCGACGCTCTTAAGGAAAACATCGTGAGGAAACCTGCGCACGCCTGCGAAGAGATTCAAAGGTTGTGTGTGAAGTCGGCCAAGCCGCACTGGGCCTGCGTGCACGACTAAGCCCTATACACCCTTTACGGGAAGGCTCGTGTCCCTCGGTGGGGACGTGTAATGAGCTGATGATGATAAATCAATGTTATCTTGTACGTGTGGTAAGCATATTCAAATTACCTTAAAAGCTTCATCCAAAAAATATTATACAATAACAGGCTTTTAGTCACGGTTCCAGCTGCCTCTTACAATAAGCGTTGTGTTTATTGTTTAAGTATTAAAAGTTTTTCAATATTGTACCGCAGAATCGGAACGTGCAAAATATTTCTACAAACGCCCTTGGCTTGCGGCGATCCCCTCAATGTCAACAGACGTTGTTTATTCGATTTGCCGAACATTTTTTAGTCTAACAGCCACTTGTGTTATTGTTTCTGTAACCGAAACAATCTGTTTTTTCTTTGGAATATTACTTCGCTTCGGTGGAATGAAGTAAGTTTTTCTTTCACACAAAAAAAATGTTACATTTTGCTGAAACTTTCAGATTTTGTAGCTTTTACAGTAAAATAGCGCACAGGCTAATTACCTCTGAATTCCTTCACCGGGTAAGATTACTACAAAGGTGAAAACGCGGTGCACTCTAAATATAATTAATAAATTACAAATATGTTGAAATGTAACTGATGAGTTTTAATGAGTACCATCCTTAAACTTCGATCACTCTTATTTCCAAGCTGAAAATACTTTCCTTGAAAAGACCGACTACATCGATTTGGTATAAATTAAGTCTCTTTGACACCGCTCATCAATAAAAGCTTTACAATTCGATAGTTTGCACCATCCGAAATAAATTACTAAAACCTATTTTTATAAAAGCGCACCTTATTTTGGATATCGTTTCATAAATCACTTTTGTGTATTTGCAATTATTGTATTTTTAAATACACTGAAACCAATAAATATAACATCAATTGATGATAGTAAGCAATGACGTCACACATGACTAATCTCATACAAAAATGATGGAAACGTTCCTTTTTGACAATTCATAAAAAGCACGTTTATAAAAAATAGTGGTGTCAACTTCCAGATTTATATTGGATAACCGTCTAAACTTACTTTTGACGTGCATTTTATCAAAAGCACTTAACGTTAGTCTCCATTGTACAGGCATTAAGTAACAGGAGATCGAATATGAAGGAAAACAACCTAAGTTATGTTATTCCTTAATAAAAGTGAAGCGTGTCGTAAGTGGATGTCTTGCAATATTGTATTTTACAGCGGATCAAAATGTGATTAAAAAATATGTTTTACTTTAAAAACGACTTACTGCCTCCGTGGTCTAAGTAGGCCCAACTTTCGGCAACATGACCTGGAGGTCGTAGGTTCAAATTCTGCGGGTATCATCGGGTTATTAGGGCATTACAGGCCAAAACACCTGATTTCCGAATAGAGATTTCGTATTTTGGAGGGCACTTTCAGTTACAGTTACAATCTTAGGATCGTAGTCGAAACCCACTAATCTGCCGCGTGCTGCCCGCATGGTGGGTTATGACCCAATCTCCCCTTAGCTATACTATGCAGTAAAGCCTGTACCCTGCAGTGGACCGTTATAGGCTAAATCGTGTTATAAGTGAAACATTGCTATGGTACACTTTATAGTAAAATGGTATCGCTTTTTCATCTTTATTTACTAAATTTATATGTTAAATTCTATTTTAAACATGGTTTTAGTATAATTATTGTTTAAATAAGCTATTACAACTTTAACAAAATATTTGAGCTTCACATACAGAATAGATTTCGTTACGTTTAACTTAATAAAATTGAAAATGAGAATCGCACGCCGCCACCTAGAATGTCATTCAACAAAATTGAATTTGTAGTAGAAACAAAAGGAACGGTTAGAGGTCAATACAGTAAGCCTCAACAATTTCTGCGTAAAATAGTATTCTTAACTCGATGGTATAGGTTGTGAAATCGCCCAGCAATTTTTCGGATAGTCGTATTTGTCTATGACACGTCGCACACTTGGCATGCAAATATTCCTCATGGATACTGTTGAATATTCTTTCCAAGGCTCTGCAGATGTGTCTATGAAAAAATAATTCATCACACAGACACAATTCCGTTTTTGACAACTCATGTGAACTCGGCAAGGTAAATTATAATTTGTTTTGTTCGTATGGGTCATATATGAATTTATGCATCGTGCAAAATATTAAATAAGTATGTGTACTTGTTGTTTAATGTCCATATTTAACATAAGCTCATTGTTTAAATTGGGGCTAGAGACATTACATGCGCCCTTAAGTTATCACTCTATCTGCAAAGGGCCGATTGTCACGCTTGTTAGAAATAAAAAATAGCCAAGTGCGAGGCGGACTCGCCCATGGAGGGTTCTGCAGCAGCAACAAAAGATAAAAATATATTGACTTAGACACGTACTACAGCTTTAAAGTGATAAAATAGTGGTTCCCCTGTTTATGACGTATAAAAAAAACTACAGACCAGATATCATTGAAACTAAATTCGTTGATACATTTTGGAAGTGTCTCTCGCGCAAGCTATTAAATTTATAAGAAAAATATATGAGAAACCTCAATATCATCTTTTAAGACCTACGTATTGAAACCCACAAGAGTGGGTCCGATGAAAAACAGTTTGAGTTTTAGTTCAATGTATGGTTTTATTTACCCCAAATTGGTTTTATTTTTCATGTCTCTTCTGAAAACCTTATAGCGGTTCACATAATACATATACTTAAATAAGTTTAAATAGTGGAGAGCTAATAGTCTCGGAGAAGAAAAAGTGACATACAGACGGACAGACTGATATGACGAATAAGGGTTTCGTTTTTGCCATTTGGCTACGGAACCCTAAAAATAAGTAATTAAGTATCAATTTCCATTTGCACCTTCTTCAACCTCTTATATTATGGACACACGATGCCATCTGGTCATTTCAAATTAAACTCAAATGCAAAATAGTAATTACGGAACGTTCATTATGAATGGCTTTATAAATAATGTTTCCTTCGCTCCGCTATTGCGTCTGGCGAAAAATTTAACTCGGACAAAACCCCTCGAGTGTTTCACGGTGCTAAAATGTCTTTGGAGCCTCAATAGCTTTTTAGACGCTCGGTTTACTTTGTCTGTTGAAAAGAAATACTACTGATTCCTTCCTTTCAAACTTGTTTTCTTTAACATTTTGTACACCAAGTTACAGCTTTTTTCATTCGTAATGTACTATTTGGTCTTGGTCAACTGAAAAGGGAGTGTTTGGGAAATATACATTCGTAATGCTTGGTATTGACTTTTGAGTACAATATTCTACAGATTTTTTACTGCTCTTAAAAACAATGGACTTCTTCCGATTTCGTTTTTGTATGGTAATATTATTATTACTATTTACGAGGCTGCACCATTTTGTTTGGTTAAATTCTAAATCCCCTTAATCATTTGCGCATTCAGCTAGAATTCTAGCTCTGCAATAGACTGTGCTGTCTGCTAATGATGATGCTAAGGATTAGTATATGCTTTATTTCAAAAGTCAAACTTCTAAATACTACAATCCATCTATCCACAATCCATTTTTTATCTTATGTATTGTATACAAAACACATTTTTATAAATACTAAATGTGGTAACTGTTAAATCGTATTTTCTGTTTATGAATTGTGAACAAGATGTAAGAACAATGCAAAAATAGAAAAGAGGCCGTCCATTAATCACGTGATCTTTTTTTGCATTTATAAGGCCCCCCCTCCCTTTGTGATACGTAGTGAAGTTTAAGTCTCTACCCCCTCCCTTCTCAACATCACGTATATCTTTAATACCTACAAAGAATTTAGACTGTCAAAATATTACCTTTAAATACAGGTTAAACTATAATTTTATTTTATTCTGAAATTAAGGACCATGATAAAAATGTCTACACTAGGTAAATACACGTGATATTTATAAAAACCCCTCCCCCCCTTTCGACCTCACGTGATTAATGGACAACCCCAAAGCTGCATCTGACATGCCGACGCCCCCCACCGCTATTGTGACATTTCCTGTGACGTCATTGGAGTACTGATGTAACATCAATACCAGAAAATGTGTGCTTTTCATTAAAATATAAGATATCTTCTGATATAATGCATAATTATCTTTTTTACTATAATACCGTTTTATGTAACTTTCGAGTTTTAAGCTTTAAATTATAAATGACAATCATTTTAAACAATACGATTTAATACTGTTTAACCACACAGCATTGTGAGTGTCACTTTATACTGTTTGTCCCAGATTGATCACGTCATTTATATTATTGCAGAGGAGCACATGATTCACCTAATGATGACTGACACAGCAGCCGCACCTCAAATTTGCAAGACCAAAGGACCTATCGATGCATTACCGGCTCTTTAAAAATGTAAACGCTCTGAAAACACGGTTTTAAAAATGTAAAATTTTAAAACGTATAAAGAGAACTGCAGGCTTATTAACTTCATTGCGTAGAGATAGATTAAGCTCGTTAAGCTGTCCAGTCCTGGCTTCTATCTTAGGGTGGTAGTCATTATCATCGGCCAATCCGCGAAGGTTTACTTAAGTCCAAATCACGATATAGCCATGCTATGCGAGAAGCCTGCAGGTGACAATAGTACTCTATCATCTGGTCTTGTTCTCTTTTGATTCTTTGTTTTTGACGTAACATTTAATTAATTTAAATTCGATAAAAAAATTTAACAAATCATGATTAGCCGTATGGATGGGCTGACTTCACGCACGAATCTCTTCGAGGGTTTGCGCTGGTTCCTTATGATGTTTTGCTTTACCGTAAGAGCGTCAGATAAACTTAAATTTTATTATAGTAAGCTATCAAAATGAAAAAAAAATTGCAAATTTATACAGAGTGTAAATTAGCGAGGCATAGACAAAACCAACATAATAATATCATTAATTCATTTCCAGCACTAAACAATTCGAAAAATATAATGAACAGATGAGGCCAGGGTGCAAACTGAAGATTTCATATTATAATTTTGTAACATAATGTCATAGAAATAAGCTTGTTTCGTTAAAGGACAGATAAGGTTAAAGATTGTGGTTGGCCACCTGTTGGTCTGGTTTGAGGTCGGCTTACTTTTTTATGTTACGTGGACAACACTCGAGGACCTTGCCTCGAAGGATACAATTGAAAGTGAAGATGCTCTTGCTAAAAGTTGTAAGTCAGATACTCATAAAGCCAATTTAATCAAGTTTATTATTCATTTATAATCCACCTCAAACCTGATATTGTTATTAAACACAGGTTAAGGCTGATAGGTACATTAAATTCCCAAAAGGAATCTTGTAGTTTATTCTTAGATTTTGGATTAACATAACAAGAAAGTCAAATAAAAGGGGCTCCAGTTAGTTATGATTATAATATGGATAAGCTCAAATAACAAAGATCCAGTTATACAAAGGGAGTCATTATTCCGACAGAAATCTGCCTATAGACAAAGATTATATGATAAGTTTCATGTTTGGTAGGAAAATAATGCTTCGACAAATTTAAGTAAAAAATAATTTTTAGTCGTGGGATGATGATTATTCAACTTTGCAGTCGTAAATAAACATATAATCATCATCAGCCTACTCCTGTCCACTGTCCTTAAAATGGCTAATTTATTACCAATACTGATTCTACTGAGAAGGTTGGTAAAGTTATTTCGGTATAATTACTAACTAGTTAAGTTATTTTTTTAAATGAATGATATAAATCTTATACCAATTTCACCTAAAATGGCGGTCTCGATTCGCTCGCAGTAACTTTTCAAGTATAGGTCCACTAAGTTATAACTTCTCTTTGCTGCATTTATCTTTATGAAAAAAGTATTAAGAAACATCCGACTAGCCTACGTTGTTGAAGATTAGTGAAGTGAGGTTTAAATAAAATAAGATCGATTGTAAGACCGGTTTAGTATGTGGATTAAGTCACTGCCCTAAAAGTACAAAAAAGGGACTATTGTTTGTTTTCAGTGGTGACGGGCATGATTGCTGTAAATAGAGACAGTTATTATTTTCTACAATATCGCTTCTGTCAATGGCAGGCGAGTCACACCATCAAGTGTGCAAATTAGTCGTAATATTAATTACATAACAAATATAAAACAGAGTCACTGATAAAATGCCGGTACCCAATAGCGGGAATCTAATGGCTGGTTTGTGATGATAATTAATGTTAACGAAAGGACACGTGTAATAAAAATATAATATATAGAACACTACCTGAGTAATCGGTGTTCACAAATCGGTAAATAAATAAAATAGCTGGCAACACTGGCGTGACTTTATTTTTGCCCTAACGACTGTTTTATTGTCGCCCTCGGCCACAGCGCTCGGGTTCAGTTCGAGAAAATTACAGGAAAGATAATCTCGTTTTTTATAGCGCCCATTATAGTATTGCAGCGCTCGGAATGGCAACCCCAACGGATGCTTTACTGTTCCATTTTTTCTTTGATGAATGTCCTCGGATAAATAACGCGTTTGCCGGTATTAACAGAATACATTCAAAACTTGGTCGCTTTTTACGCTTATTTGTAACTGTGTCAGTTAGGAAATAAATGTCATTTTCACTGTGGAAATGCATGATGGTCGGGCCTTAACTTTTTAGACACCTCAACACATACAAATTATGTATTATATAGTTTTACTATAGAATAGAAGATTCAGTATAGAATTTTCCATCGCTTCGCCATGTAGATATTAAAGTTTATTCATAATATAGTTTTGTTTTTTCCCATATAGCATGTTTAGTACCAACAAAAAAGAAATAGACGATGAGTTTTATGTAGGTACAACCTCATCGTTAGTATTTTTTTCGAAGTTAAGCCAGTTTCTGTCCTGTATATCCAATGCGTATTGGGCCCAAACAAAAATGACAAATATTAGATATAGTATAGTCTTACAAAATATAAAAATTCGATATCCAGGTTTAGCTTAAGATTATTTATTTACAATATATGACATTCACATTTATTCAGGCTTTCTATTCTCAAATATTATGAATAGATTTACATCCTTTATTGAAGTCAGCTGATGTCTTCTAATTGGTACGAAACAATGCAGAAATCTCAAGAATAAGAGGGTTCTGCCTGATGTTTGGTATTCATTAATTAGCGTAATTAACATGGACGCTGTAAAGGTATTCATTATTTAAATCAGTGAAAACAGTTATATACTTACAAATATCTATCATTTTAATGAATTTAAAAAAAGTAAAACAATTTTAACTAAAAAGTTGATTATGGTCCAAGGATTAAACCAAAAAATTGTTCTAAAACTATATAATATAATAGTACAACAACAAATGATCAATTATCAAAACTACACAAAAAAAAGTTGTTTATTTCTAAATAATTCAAACTGGCATTTGAACTAAAATAAAAGGGTTGCCAGTTCGCTGTCATAACGTTCCATTAAGCTCTTATGTATTCTCATGCGATTCACAATCGAATAATTTGTGCAACGACCACATTATAAATCTGACAGTGATTTGCGTAGCGCAGTCACCACATAATGCAACCAAATGGCAGTTTTTGAACGCAGTTCCGATCGTTTAATGCGTTTTGCGGTATCCACGCAAATTGGCAACACTGAAGCGTAACATTAAATTATAGTGTCAATTTCATACACCTGTGTTAGCAATAGAAAATTAGTTTAGAAACGTGACTTGTCGGAAAGTGAATATCCGGTTGCGTTGACTGATGCTTAATAACGTGACACCTATTTTCAGGCCTCGGTTTTCTTGGATTATTACTTACACACAGAGGCTCCACCTTCCCTTCATCATTTCATGGAATAACTGCGGGCGGAAGCCAAGAATTCCCACACTTAAACTAAGATAAGTATTTTATCACAATATCCTTGTCATGTTTTTGCTTACAATAATCTGTTTTTGTACTTGAGACAACTATAGTAATAAGAGCTTTAGTCTAAAGCTAAAGAAAACCTTATGAAATCGGGGGATTAGTCAGCCTTCATTGCCTGTTTATCTACATTATTGTTTTGGATATTTTTTGCTATGCACGAAAGGCATGTAAGATTCATCAGTTTCTATGAGAAATAGCTTATTTGTGATTCTTTCGCATTAGTTAAAATTTTAACAGATTACAAGCTGGAAATTATGCTCGTTTTCATGAAAATTAAATTGTTTATTCCGGCTTCCACAATTTGCGCGCACGGCTCGCTTCGCTCTTAATTTTTCCACATCACAATTTGTAATTCATAATTTACGCTGTGACGTTGTCATGTAACGGGTGTGACGGGATTGAGATATTTCACGTCATCGACGCGAGGCCTGACACCCGGCGTATTTCAAAATTGGGACAGCATTCCAAACCCTTTTATGTTAAAATGGTGGTTTCTACATGGCTTACTATGACAACAGCGTATTTAAAATTCCAATATAAAATACCATCATTAGCTCGTTGATTTTGATTCATACATAAAATAAATTAAAAATTATAAAACAGCCTTAGTCTTACAGAGTAGAGCTAGCTACCTTTGGTCAGGTAAATGAAGAATTATACTAACCTAGGTATGAGAGTTTTTAAACTTTTAATTTTATAAGCCACGTCTGTTGCGTTTTCTGACGTGGTTCTAAGTATGTTTTATGTTACGGGGATCGGTTGCCGCACTTAATCCGAGAAGTGGACCATTCTGACGTCGTTTATAAATTCAGAAAATAAAAATATATATTAAGGCCTAAATAAGAACATATTAATAGCTGGGATCACAGAAGAATTAAATGCATTGTCCTTACTGAACTGATACGAATTTTGTTTTTCTTTTACCATAAGTGCGTTGCCTACGGAATTCAAATCCACTGATCCCGTATCTAGCGGCGAACTAAACTTGCTGCTGACGTAAATATAGGCCCGCGTGGACGAGTCGGTCACCCTTTATTAATAGGCCCAATGCCCTCGTTGGGGCGGTATAATGATCTGACGATGATTGAAACTAAACTCAATTATTAAAGTTAGTATTGGAGTCATTCATCAATACTATGATTTATATGATTTATGACTATGGTGGTCACACCTCATTACATTATTATTCTAGAAGCCTTTGTTTCAACTCATGCATCATATGTCTGGGTTTAACTTGCATTTCGTGTTTTCATTACAATTCACTTGTATACGAGGCTTTACAAAAAGCACTTCTATATATCGCATATAACCTATCGCAGTCCACTGAAAGCACTTATGAACGTCAAACTACAATCTCTATAGTTACATTGTCCCCATGCCTCAATTACTAAGGCCTCGCTAAATGATTATCATTGGTCAAAAGCATGACTCTGGTCAAGTGTGTTTGTAGGTTGCCAGACCTCCTTTTAGCCCACGTGTATGTGAGTTTCGCTTGAACACCTAAAAATGTATGTCACTAGTAAAAAAATATGTGATCCCTGTGATCGCCAGTGTATCGCACAACATTATCACTTACTGTATCGTGGTACCACTAATTACTTACTTATTTCATTAAATTGCCCTTAAATGTAGCGGGATTCACGAAATGTTTTATCAAATTACACATTTACGCAGAAGGATGTTCCGTATAAACGACCTTCGCCTAAAATGTTTTTACCTACGCATAATTTCGCAATAATTTCAGCTAAGTACTTCATTAAAAGGACAAAAGCTCAACCAACGAGTACAGTGATACTTTATACCTAAAAGTAATGATACGTAGGTTGAAGGAAAACTGAATCCGCTTTTGGGGCATTTGTTTGAATGCTTTTATCAGAGATCAAAATGAGAGCTCACGTAGTGCGTTCATTGTTTAAAGAATGCCAGTGTAGAGATTCATAAGACGCACAAAGGAGCTGGAAATTATGCGTAATTCTCAAGAAATTCTCATTTGCTATGATAATGATGTGAGGTGCGAAATAAAATTGGTATTGGAGCGCTATTTTCAGAATTACTTTGAGCGTAAATTCTTTATTTATCATGGCTGTTCAAACTCTAATTAATGCAGGCCTGAAAAATTCTTATGCATATTATTTTAATTTTAAGATAAGTTATGTAAATTATATAGCCCGTCAAAACGGATGCAACTTCCATTTAACATACCGAACAAACTGGAAATAAGTATGAGAAAAATTTGACAAAGTAGGGCACCGCTTTTGTTAAAGTTCATAGGAAGCTTTAAAACTAGCGTCTACAACAACAGAAAAATGGACCTGGAACACACCCCGGTGCAAAATATGCTGTTATAATGACATTAAACTAAAAAAATATTTTTTCTCTGTCAAAGTATTAAATACATATTTTCATATTTCGCGTGTCAAGTTAACATACCGATTTACCACATTGACCTATAGCGTAAACGTGTTAATATCCTGTTCAGAAAGTCATTTCCTTGTAAATCTTTTTACGTCATTCCCCGTTTCTTTTTTTCAATAACGGTGGGGTTGCGAAGTCAAAATTGATACCAGTACACTGTTGTTTTGTGTACAGTTCACCAACTCAAATAATAGTCGAATAATTTTGTTTTTCAATTTATTGTGCGTTAAACTTGTTTTAGCATTTTTTTCGATCAATTATGTACTTCGTTAAAAAGTTATACAAAGTATTTACATAGCAACAAATTAAAGAATTCAGACTTTAGACTAATTTTGCTATATTTATGCATTATTTTAACGAAAACAAACCACCGTAAACTAAAGCTTAACTGGTTTATTAAAATGACATTTGTAAATTTAAAAGTCATCGCACCCTGAGAATCTAAGTATAAATTTTAAAGTGCATTAAATACAATTTGATCAAAGTTTAGTAAATATGTTTAGCTGTATGAGGCGGTTGAAAACAATATTTGTAAGAACAATACTCAATTTACTAAGCGTAAATGCTAAGTTTATATGTGAATTCTTTGTTGTATTAATGGGCTACATACAACTACAATTCTGTAATATAATTATTATGGCAATGTACTATCTCGAAGTAAATTCACTTCAACGATTTCAATAAGTATAGATACGATATATGCTCACAAAACAACCGAAAAAAGTAATAATAATAATATTTATTTATTTTTCTCTCACATAGACATACAATATACAAGGTCTTACATAAGTTACATGAATCAGTCATTTGACATCTAAACCGAAAAAAGTATTTCGAATGTAGTGGCAGCACACAGGCACATTTTTATATTTTTCGTACATTTCACTACATTACTAAACAATGTAAAATAGTAATAAATATTATAAATAATTGTATCTGTGTGATTAATATTACCAATTGCCTAGTCCGTCTGGTTTGATTGTGCATAACTCTTCATTAGACTTTACGTAGACTTGTTAATAACTAAGAGTTTTAAATTAAATTTACCGGACGAGTGCATTTTTACAATACAAAGCAGTTGTCAAAAAACAATGAGCAAAATTCACAAATAAGCGTTATTATTGAATTACATGTATGAAGA
>PQWD01002346.1:0-87047 GCA_019425675.1 Leucinodes orbonalis
CCGGGTTAGAGACCTAACATCTGTTGTCTCGGGTGACGGGTGCAGCGCGGCGTTGATGGAGGGCTGTCTGTCAGTTGTTGGTCTCCTTCAATGCAACTCTGTCATGGTCTGGCGTATCACTTACCATCAGGTGAGCGTCCAGACCGTCCTGTACCCTTATAACACAAAAAAAAAACACCATACAATATATTAGCAACTTCAACTATGAAACCATTTTAATTAACGCAACATTTAAAATAATAGTTGTACAAAGTTCTTAAGCTAGGCATACTAACAAAAGAAGCGTGACGAATTGACGAAATAACTTTGTGGCCATTTGGGTGAAGCGTTTTTGGAAATGTTCATTAATATTATTTTAGAATTGTGACACCCTTTTTCTTGATCTTGTATAGACGACTTAATTTACCAATGTTTCTATAGTTACGGTTTTTTTTGGATCTACTGCAAACCAGCGCCTTCACAAAATTGTCTTGGCATTAGCTAAGTAGCCACCATTTTGGTAGAAGGACTAACTTGTACTTTTATAATTTAATTTGCATCAAATAATTTAATTTCTTTCTATCATTGATGCCATCGCAAAAAAGAATGTCATCCCTTTTGTGAATAAATAAATATCTACAGACGTACACAGCACCATCTAGTCCCAAACTTAGCATTTAGCCTGTAATATGGGTGTACTAACGGATAAACATACTCATATATATTTTTAAATACATACATATTACACATAGAAAACACCCAGACCAATATAAACAGACATGTTCATGCACACAAATGTTTGTACTGTCCGGGAATCGAACCCTTGGTGTAGTAGACGACGTCCCGACCATTACACCAAATGTGTCTTCATAAACTATGACTGTACCTCGACTAGAAAGATTCCGCCACAATAATCTTTTCAAGAGCTGATTCAGACGATTCCAAGTATTGGGGTAGGTGTGACGTCACTAATGTCTAGGAGGGGTCGCATGTCGCGACATAACGTCGCCGGAAACTAGTCTGGGTGATACTAGAGATACTTATCGATATTTCTAATAAGAGTTAAAATAATGCCGATTATTATATTTTCTAGTTATTTAGATAAGGTTGTAAAGAGAGAAATAAAAAATGTTTTATTTTATGTTACTTGTTGCTTCGGAACCCTCCACGGGCAAGTCGAGTCGGACTCGCACTTGGCCAATCTTTTACTTAAAATTAAAATTTACGAGAATGTAGTGTTACATTTTAAGATATTGGAAGATCTTCCTTTGTACAGCAATCAAATCTAATGATCGAAAATGTTTTAATTACTTGTTTACAAAAATACAATTATATAAGTACTTAAAATAAATTCTTAAAATTACAAACACGCTATAGCAATATATTTGCTATAGCTAAAAAAATTGTCAATATGTATTTTAACCATTGTATTAATTTGCATTTTTAATGTTCACAAATGATAAAAATCTATTCGCCCAACGTGGGGCTCGAACCCACGACCCTGAGATTAAGAGTCTCATGCTCTACCGACTGAGCTAGCCGGGCTGTGAGTTCCTGTGCGAAATAAGATGTTTTATACCATTCCTTAAAACATCCCTAAAGTAACTGCAAAGAGTAATCGAATTGCTATTTTGAACTGCCACAATATCAGCCCGGCTAGCTCAGTCGGTAGAGCATGAGACTCTTAATCTCAGGGTCGTGGGTTCGAGCCCCACGTTGGGCGCGTTCATTTTTTTATTATTTGATGTTAAATATAGTGTTTGATGTAACTAATGGCTTTTTATTTATTTACAGGTACGTTAAGAGTGCAAATCGTATTCTTATAAGTTTTCTACACGTAAGTATCCACTCTCGACTTATTACATTATGATGTCTTATATATGTATACTAACTAATTAATAGGTCAAAATAAACGATCAAATTCACTGACTGTTATATTTATACATATCAGTGATCAAATTACTACATTTTCATTATATAAAATATTTAATTGAATTATGAAAACTAAAAAACATTTGACATTCCATGTTGTCATGTTAACTGGGCTTACAAATAAATCTGAAACGTTAATTAAAAATTTATTACGTCTCAACCCCTCAAAATGTCATGTATCCACATATTAAATTCTTTATAAAATACAAAAACACAATCAAAAGTGTATCAGTTGATGTCAGAATGACGTCATAGACCGCCATGCAAAAGAAAATGTAGTTTTGAAATCGAAAACAGTAGCTCTTTTGATTGGTCCGACATCCGTCGACGTTCCCTATTTTAATAAAATCTTACACAAACCAAGATTATAGATATAATTTTTAAAGTACCTTACCTCAGAATTGCCAGTTTTAAGTAAAAATAAATAAAATTGTACCGTTAAAGTAAAAAGCCAAGAAAAAGTAGGTCGCTAAACCGAGTAATTAGTAAATTTAACTGATCTCGAAACTCAGCTGATCGGAAATACGAGTACCAATATTGCAAAGTGTTTAAAAAGTGTGAAAACTTTTACTGACCTTGACCATTTGGGAATTCAGGCGGTGCGTTTAAAAATATTTTGACGTTGCCGCTTTCGTTGAGTTTTAGTATATTATTTGTCATATTTATCCACCAAAAACATTCTGTAAAAAATCTAGCCAAGTCTCGATGGAGCTGCTTGATTATCTCTAAAAAGTAATGAAATCAAGACAAAGACGTGCCAAGTCTAAGGTTCCTTACTGCGATTACTTTATTATTATGGTTAATGTTGTGTTTCGTTCAACGTCGGAACTAAATGACTTACAGACTTGAATTTTGGATTTCAAGTATGTTATAATATCTTACTAGATGACGAAAATTTCAGCGCTCTGGTATTATCCAAAGGTTCTCAAATTGGGGCCTGAAAATGCGGCGAAATGGATCCTGTAAAGGATGGTACGGCAATGTTTGCTTCGCGCTCGACTTGGCGGGAGCACTGCCGTGCCCCCAGATCGTGTCTCGTATCGGAAAGACGTTTCTTGGTCGTACGCTGTTGGTATTTAGACTCATTACAGCTTTATTGGAGCAATTATTATTATTATTACAGTTGTTTAATGTATTCAGGACGATCTGGACGCTCACCTGATGGTAAGTGATACGCCTGACCATGACAGAGCGGCATTGAAGGAGACCAACAACTGATTGACAGTTATTATTTTCCGTCAATGCCACACTGCGCTCAACACTAGAGACAACAGATGTTAGGTCTCTCATACCCGGTAATTTCACTAACTATTGTGCCCTTATCCCGATACACAAAAGTGTATAGCACTTTTCCCGGGCCGATATCTAGCACTGCGGTGGTACCTACCTAGACGACTCAGTACCGAGTCTACCACCTAGTGGACGATATCTGGCACTGCGGTGGTACCTACCTAGACGACTCAGTACCGAGTCTACCACCTAGTGGACGATATCTGGCACTGCGGTGGTACCTACCTAGACGACTCAGTACCGAGTCTACCACCTAGTGGACGATATCTGGCACTGCGGTGGTACCTACCTAGACGACTCAGTATCGAATCTACCACCTAGTTCTTCAACCATGCGTTTTAATGATATTAACATTTATTGTTGTTGCTTTCGTTGGAGGTTTCAAAAGAAATCTGTGATTCGTTGATCTTATTATTCAAAAATTAATATTATATTCGACAGTGTACCGTTGGCATATAAACTTTATTCGAGCTAAATGGCTGAGCAAATGTTGGGCCAAAAGAAATAACCCCATAGAAAGACGCTCTCAAGATTGTACTCACCAATTTCAAATGTGTGTGAACATTTGTAGACTATACAGACGCAGAATACAAGTGAACAGGCCATGGAGCGATACACTCACCAAGAATGGAAAATAATCGTGTTATCTCCATTTTTGCCAGTCGCCTCATCTCTGTTTTGGCGATTTGCACTGGCCCGCAAGATTTAAGCGTTGCAGACTCTTTTTATTTGGTTTTTTGATGTCATGTTATTACGTTAAAAAATCCGAGACTCTGGAGCCCTCAAAGACAACATTCAAACACGAGGGGAGCATCTATAGAAGTACCCGCCGCCAAGAAGTAATAAAATTAAAAAAAAAACCTATGGCATTCAACTGTGACGGCGCCTATTTGGTCGATATAATCTTCTCAACTTGACCAATACAATTTTGGTTCAAATAAACAGAATCATAGCTTTTTAGAAAAAACGAGCAGAACAACATCACATGACTTCTTTTGGGCCATCCTGTAAATATTATTTATTTGTTTTTACTACCCACGTAACTATTAAAGAACCAAATATCGTTCGCAATTAAATTATCGTTAAAAACTCCAAAGACCAGTTCAAGATCTCTGGCACTTATACTCTTTTGTGTAAAATAAAAAAACAAAACACCTATTGACAGATAGGGGCCATGTTTAAAATTTTAAAATAAGAACGCACACTTCCCGCCAAGTTCATTGCCGCTTCCGTTAAACTGTCAATTAGTCGGTGAGCCCGGGAAAGGAAATATTTTATAACGTGGCTTGTTTATTGATATTTACTTTGAATTTATTGTTTGTTTACGGAGGCGCGGGTTGTTTAAAGCACTTGGCGGCTGTACGCGTCATGAATGAGAAATTTTACCTTTTCGAATTCGATAGAACGATTTTCCCAGCCTTCCTGCGTTGAACCGTCTTTTGAAGAAGAAAATATTTAAGTCGTTATTGACTTCCTGTCTCACTCGTTAACCGAAAACTCAGCTATGTACTAAAACATTACTTTTACGGATACAGAATTATATGATATTGATCTTGGCAAGAGTGGCAGGTCACATAGTGCGTAGAACCGTTGGCCGATGGGGCGAAAAGGTTCTCGAGTGGCGTCCACGTAACGGGAAAGCGTAGGCCATCCGCCAGCCAGATGGACGCATGACCTGGTTAAGGTGGCCGGTGTCAGATGGATGTCAACTGTTAAGGATAGGATGATAATGATGATGAAGTATGACTTCGTAATTACACCCTAAAAATTGACCACTGCTGAACAAGGGCTTCCACTACTGAGTTCCACGCGGACTGATCCCTAGCAGTCGACATCCATCCATCCGGCGTCGAGGCCTCATTGGTATGGATGAACTGTTGCCGGCGCCATCCAGATCGGAAGGATCTGGATGGCGCCGGTTCAAATCTTGCCACGTACCAAAGTCTTTGCGAATTGTCGAAATTGAATTGTACGTTTATCCGACGCTCTTTACGGTGAAGGAGAACATCGTGAGGAAACCTGTACATGCCTGCGAAGAGATTCAAAGGTTGACGTGAAGTCGGCCAATCTGCACTGGGCCCGCGTGGACGACTAAGGCCTATACTTATTATATTTTACGTGTTGGTAGACTCGTAATGAGTTGTCTTAGTGACCACCGCAGTGCCAGAAATAGTCCCGGGAAATACGCACTTCTGTGTTTCAGCATGAGGGCACGGTAGCTAGTAAATTTACCGGGTATAAGAGACATCAAAAGTTTCGTCTCTGGTAACGGACGAACTATGTTGTTGGAAATCTCTGATTCTGTCATGGTCAGGCGTATCACTTACCACCAGGTGAGCGAACTGACCGTCCCGTACACTTAGGCCCGTATTCTAGAACGAGACTCAAGCGTGGATCTTTACTTAAATATACTTAAAAAAGGATAGCGTTATATACGATAAATAGCACCATCCCTTTCTAACTTAAGTAATGATCAACGCTTGAATCTCGCCACAAAAACAACACATAATTGAGTTGAGAGTTCAGCGCTGGTTAAGTATATTTAATAGTAATGATGATGATATCGTTAAATTCTTATTGAATATATACTTACATTCGTGATATTGCTAACAACGGAAAGGTTTCTGCATTAAGTCATGATAAAAAAGAATTAAAATAGGCACCAATTAAGTAACAGGAAAATGTGCTAACGTCAAAAAACACTTTTTTCTGTACACACAAGTTCACTGGCCAGCAACAGTTGGGTTAGCTCTATACTCAATGGTTAAATCAAGATATTGTATTACGCGGCATTTCTTTAGTTTTTTTTTTAAGAATTACAAAGCAAAATACGAATTCCCATAGTCCGAGTCGACCGTTACAGCCGTTTACCACTCGATTGTGACACTTATGTTTATTGTGTTAAGTGTCCAAATAACGGAACGGCCGGGTTACTTGTCAGATGTAGGGTTGCCACCTTTTTAAGGTATTAAGTGAACGGGAGCGCGCATTTCGCTCACCTGGTGCTAAGTGCAGTGGCGTGTACTCCATATATGCAAATAAACAGTACATACAATGTGCGTCCAGACAACCCGGGAAATCCATAAAATATTAAGTGATTCCCACTGTTTCGCAAATTTTGACAAGTTAAATTAAAAATAGCATGTGCAGGGCAGTGTGGACGGAAAATAACTATTTTCCGTCAACACTGCCCTGCGGCCAACGCCCTAGACGACAGATTGAAACATGGCCGGAAATTTTACTAGCATAAAAACACACTAGTATCGTACTATATTTCAGTCCATTTGATTGTACTTTTTTAATAAAAATACATGAAAAACTCAGTCTTCATACTTTTTAAATCAAAGATTAGTGGAAAGGTTTCTATATTTTTAGTTATTTTAATTCAGATTTCTTTGATTATTTCTAAAGTAACAAAGCTTAGGTTGCTGTTAAATATTCATTGACATATAAATAATGATAACTGACTTGGTTTCTTCAATTTCCTGATTGTACTATTTTTTTAATATTTTGAAGAAAAATAACTATTTAATCTTCATAAAAAGATGGCAACCTCGGGTGGCAACCCTCGTCAAATGTTAGGGTCACGTGGTCGCAGAGCCCGTAGCGGTATTGTGAACTTGTAACCATTGTAAATTTAAGATGACTCATCGCTCGTAATATTTTGTTTGTTTACAATGCCCTTTGTAACGCTGCTGGGTTATATCGTAATTAGGAACTCGAAAATCTTAGAAGAAAATCTAAGTTAAAAGACCCCATCCAGGCTCGACGATCCAAATGGTGTGAGTTCTTTTTCGAACTGACTACTGCTGTTGACCGCAGATGGACCCCAGAGATGTGTCCCAGAGTGGGACTCGAACCGCAGCTTAGACCGTTGCGAGAAGGGAGGCTTGGTAGCCTAACATAATACAGGGACAAGCGACGATGGCCCCCCAGTGGGCGGTCGTATCATATATATATATATATTAATATATATATATATATATATAATATATATATTATATATATATATATATGTCTTCAAACTATCATAGTCCACTGCTTGACATAGGTCTCCCTCATTATGCGCCAAATATCCCGGTCCTCCGCTTTCCTCATTCAGCCTCCGCCAGCGACCGCCCGCAAGTCGTCGGTCCATCGGGCCGGAGGGCGTCCTACGCTATTTATAACAGCTTGTAATGAATCAATTCGGAAGTGCTTGTCCGCTAACCACAAAGCATGAATACTGAACAGTAACTGATTGTAATTCGTGTTGCGCAATTATTGTGGCGGAAAGTTAGGAAAGTCGGCGAAGTATTGATGGATATGGTATGCCCTATACACGGTTTGTTGGTTGAGCTTGAGGGGACATTAATTGCTCGAAATACACTTTTACTGGCTGGTAGACTCGATACTGAGTCGTCTAGGTAGGTACCACCGCAGTGCCAGATATCGTCCCGCCAAATAAGAGTGCTATGCACTTAAGTGTTTCGGGATGAGGGCACTGTAGCTAGTGAAATTACCGGGCATAAGAGATCTAACATCTGTTGTCTCGGGCGACGGGCGCAGTGCGGCATTGATGAAGAATAATAACTGTCTATCAGTTGTTGGTCTTGTTCAATGCCGCTCCGTCATGGTCAGGCGTATCACTTACCATCGAGTGAGCGTCTTGACCGTCCTGTTCACTTCGTATCCTACAAAACACAGCTGACAACCCGTGTGGTGTAATGGTTGAGTCGTCGGCTACTACGCCAAAGGTTCGATCCCCGTACACTACAGTACACACATTTGTGTGCATGAACATATCTGTTTGTGTTATTAGTCTGGGTGTTTTCTATTATAATATTGTATGTTTATCCGTTGTATAGTAACCATACTGCAAGCTTCACGCTTAACTTGGGGCTAGATGGCGCTATGTAAATGTCATTAGATATTTATCGAAAACTATAAAATAACTCATAGGCGATTTAGAAAAATAAAGCAATGTTTTATCACGCGGCGGCCGCGCGTCTCGTGACTTTTAGGTAATGTTTTACTGCGGGAAAATATAACGTGGGCGATACCGCGGGGAAGAGCTAGTATAATCATAAAACCCTTGGTGCAGAGTCTGAACATAGAAATTATACATACCACCAAATTTAAATACGTAGTAAGTGAACGCATATTATGTATGTACGTACTATAGTATTACATATATTGACTAGTGTAGAGCACGCATAAAGTGCTATCGGTAAGCTTAAACCAGTCCGTTCAGTGCTTTCTACGCGGATGGCCAGTATCGGATGTGCTGTGACCACACGTTACACAAACTACGGGATAAATTCGGGACTGTGAGATCATCGGAAACAATTGAGTTGTTCAGTTGTTGGAGTCAGTCGCCTTCCTCGCGTAGTGGGGTTCCCTATACATTGAACTGAAACTGAAAAAAAAATCATTGATCCACACGTGTGGGGTATCGATGTGTCTGGACGCTCACCTGATGGTAAGTTATACGCCAGACCATGACAGAGCGGCATTAAAGGAGACCAACAACTGATAGACAGTTATTATCCACTGCGCCCGTCACCCGAGACAACAGATGTTAGGTCTCTTATACCCGGTAATTTCACTAGCTACAGTGCCCTCATCCCGAAACACAAAAGCGCATAACACCCCTGTTTCACGGGATGATATCTGGCAGCGGCAGCGGTGGTACCTACTTAGACGACTCAGTATCGAGTCTACCACCTAGTTACCTCTTGGTTGAAGTTGAAAAAGTGGGGAACAAATTTTTCATATCCACTTTCTTTCCACTTCCACTTTCTCTCTCCGAGCGTATAGCCGTCCACGCGGGCCCAGTGCGGATTGTCCGACTACTCGCACAATCTTTGAACCTCGCAGGTGTGCGCAGGTTTCTCACGATGTTTTCCTTCACCGTAAGAGCGTCGGTTGATCGTAAATATAATTAATTAATTATTATTATTTATGTACCCATTAAATAAATAAAAAGTCCCCGTGGGAGCGGACGTGTGGTGACAAGACAATGAATTTTATTAGATGCAGGTCGAGAACTCGTTGCTATATCGAGCAGGGGTCACGGGACGTCGGACTGTACGGACGTCCGATGGTGATTGAATATATTAATGCAATGGAAAGAGAGATCAGTGTTGCCACCTCAGTTTTCGAAAAAGGTCTTTTTGAGAAGTAAAAAAGGGCTAGATTAAGGATCAAAAATTTTACTGTTCTAAAAATGATGAAATTATCATGTCATGATGCCGTTTTTTTAGAGCATCTAATAATAAGGTCATTATGACCGATGAAATAGCAAAAAGTACTTGTAAGCATGTCGAAAACTTCATAATTTGGTAGTATTTTCAAGACAGTGAAAAAGAGCTAGATTGTTTTTGCTGGCTAAGTCGTTAAAAAAGGAGTTCACCTATACGAAAAAGTGCTAGATCTAGCTATAAAAATGGCTAAGATGGCAACACTGAGAGAGATCGTGAACGTATCCATAAATCGTTTTTGTCGTAATATGACTACAGACGCTATAAGGGTCCGACTTTTACCATTTGGCTACGCAACCCTAAAAAATATATAAGTATGTTTATCAATAGAGCGTCGGTGGCTCAGTGGTGTGGACTGCCGCCCTCCTACCGGGAGGGCTGAGGTTCAAATCCCGACACGTACCAATGTATTTTCGAATTTTCGAAAATATATGTACGTTATCCGACGCTCTTACGGTGAAGGAAACATCGTGAGGAAACCTTCATGCACGCCTGCGAAGAGATTCAAAGGTTGTGCGTGTGCGTGTCCAACCGCACTGGGCCCGCGTGGTCGACTAAGTCCTAATCACCGTATACGGGTAGGCTCGTGCCCCTCGGTGGGGACGTTTAATGAGCTGATGATGATCAATTGTTTCGAATCTAGATGGCGCTGTGTGAATGTCAGTGGATATTTATTTATAATTCATTCACTAACTTCGGTTCTTTTCGGTTTCGTTGTTTACTTGGGAAAGCAAATTAATTAATTGATTAAAATACTGTTAATTGCTTAATTGTTCCCAACTGTGTTAGAGTTGCTTTCGATTCGAATTCAATATTGATCGATTAGTGATTTTTCATAGTGATCCGCTTAGAAACGCGCGGTCCGGAACTGGTTTAGCGGTTTTTACGAGTTCCCGGTAGATTTCACTCGTGCGGACTCGTAGGGTTGGCAAAGTGTCTCTTTTATTTCTTAACCAGCTGTTCCCCGCGGAATTATCCGTGTTATAAGATATTCAACCGCTGTAAAACATAACCTAAAAGTGAAACGTTGCTTGTTTTTTTCTTCAAATTTTTTTTTCTGAAATAAAAGTAGTCTCTCTTCAACCTATCGCAGTCCACTGCTGGACATAGGTCTCCCCCATTTTGCGCCAGATATCCCGGTCCTCCGCTTTTCTCATCCAGCTCCCACCAGCGACCTTCCGCAAGTCGTCGGTCCATCGGGCCGGAGGGCGTCCTACGCTACGCTTGCCAAGACGCGGTCTCCACTCCAGAACTAGTCTGCTCCAACGGCCATCGGTTCTACGACATACGTGACCAGCCCACTGCCACTTCAACTTGCTGATCCGGCGGGCTATGTCGGTAACTTTAGTTCTCTTGCGGATTAAATCATTTCTGATCTTATCCCTAAGAGAGACCCAGCATAGCTCGCTCCATTGCGCGTTGAGTGACTTTGAACTTGTGAACCAATCCTGCAGTCAGTGTCCATGTCTCAGCTGCGTATGTTAGCACGGGTAGGACGCATTGCTCAAAAGTAGTCTATGTTATTATTATTAGACTATAACATCAGGTACCTGATAAAAAATGTCCCAACCAAATTGGCCCCGCCCCAATTTTATTATTGTTGTATGAATATTTGGTACTAAATTGTTTTATTTTTATTCAAAATAGTGTCATATTTTTAATATTTTAGCTAGTATTCAGAGTGTATATGAATATTGACCCCCCCAGTTCATTACCAGAAGCACCTTTTAAGATTCATAAGCAAATTCCATAGTGCAATAAACAAAGGATTTAAGTACTTTGACTTACAAAAATAGTATGACTAACTAGTCAATGAGCATTGTTTCTAACTTATATCTTCAAATTATATAATCTTTTATTTCATACCTAGTAAAAATATTACCCAACCCTTATGAATTTTACAAGGTTTCGTACTGCTAAGATAACTTTTGTATAAGGTTTTGAAGATTATACAATCGTATTCTGTAACTGAATATATTATTTTGTAGACAGTACTATGCTAATTTTAATATTTATATTTCATGAATAATAATGTTATTGTCACAGACATCAGAATATACAATTAGACTGGACAAGCCGCCAAGTTTATAGGCAGTCCAAGGTTCTTACCTGTGAAAAGTTATTATATTTCTTGGTAAATTTACTGATTCCTTGCGATGATGGCATGTTACAATTGCACAGGATGGCATTTTGGGAAAAAACGGTAATTTCTTCTAATATTCGTGCGTCTTGACTCGTCTCACAGAGCGTAAACTGGCAGCCAGTGTATGCTCGTTGAGCTTACATTTGTCGCACTTAAAAACGCGACATGCCCTATCTCCTGTATTGGGAAATCTGTGGTTATTCTTTTTAATTTCATATATACTAATAAAATATGCGAGTTTCGTAACGTTTAGTAAACTATTGTCTACAAATACTTTAGGATTTAGTTTGAATAAAGAACTTATGCAATTACGATTTAATAGCTTTGATATTTCTTAGTTAATTATTTCATACATTTACGTGGAAAGAAACCGTCAAGCATTCCATTTCGACGTCGGCAAACGAAAAGGTGGCTAACTCTTAAATACATTTTTATTTATTTTATTTATTGGTCTGCCAACATTTATGCATTTCACTTTAGTTTAGACATATAACATTTTTTTTCGTCTCATATTGATTCAAACTCAAAAATGTTTTATTAAAATAAATCATAAAATGACACTTTGAATCGTCAGAAGTTATTTTTAATTAATCTACACCGTTCGGAGGGTTGCTATCTGCCGAGAAGACTGCGGCAAAGAAACTCGTGTACCTAGTTACTCTTTTGATTGATATTGATTGATTAGAGCGACCCTGGTGTCAGGTTTCTAAACCGCTTTTTCGGCCTCACGTGATTTTTAGCAACAGCCATATTACCTACCAAACATGTACTAGGTTGATAGTACATGTACGTACACCTAAATAGTAGCGTACACTCTGTTCTTTTATGTTATAATGTGAACAGGAGGTTCGGACGCTCACCTGATGGTAAGCAATACGCCTGACCATGACAGAGCGGCATTGCAAAGACGAAAAACTAATAGATAATTATATTTCCATCAATATCGCACTGCACCGTCACCCGGGACAAAGATGTTAGGTCTTATACCCGGTAATTTTACTAATCAAATATATGGGTGTTCTACGATAAGAGGTTTTCAAGTACTAGAGGACACGGCCAAGGAGAAAAGTTAGTACTTTTCTTGAAACCTTTATATTATGATTTTAGTCCCATTTATTTACCTTTTCACGTTAGGGCAAGTCACTTTATAAATATTTTACTAATTTTTCGAATACCAGGGTAGATACATCAGGCAGGGGAGAGACATCAAAACCAGGGTAGATACTTAGTTCACCAGGGGAGAGAAATTGACACAATAGTATACTTAGTAAAATCAACTTTTATTAAATATTGTTCTTAACATATAATCAGACTATCATATTAATCATTAATCAGACTATCGTGTTCAGATTTTTTCTAAAACAAGAGTATTTCCCTCACAAAAAACATATTTTATGTAAATTATCTTGGCATTGTACCTTCAACAAATAATAAAATATTCTTTTATTAATACTAATTAAATAGACAATCTCTTCTTAAGTGTTAATCTAATCTGACTTAGACAATCAGGATAATTGTCATATTACATACAGCTGTGCGCTTCTATCACATTCTGTATATGATTCATTAAATGAACATATTTCAATCATATTACAAAATTAAAAATAACGTAAATAATTAAAGGCACTCTCTTGCCTACAAGAACAAAAAATAAAATTAAAATTAGAGGCACTTTCTTGCCTACATAAACAAAAATAAAAAAATACTTAAGCTTTCTCAAACACATCCATCGACTTTTTAAATGAATAAAACATCCTCTGCCCTTTCAAAATAAGATTTGGCATAGGGAGTGTCTGCATAACTTGATCTTCTGAGATGTCAGAAATATCTCGTTCATAAACTCTAAATAATTTTCCGGTATTGCCCGCTGTTTAACAGAAAACTACCTGTATCTCGCCATCCTCTTCCAAACCCGTACACATAGCCACATAACGGTACTCTGTTGTTTTAGATGACAGTTTGACTAGAATAAAGTCACCGTTTTTTAATGTTTTTTTCGATGTCGACGGTTGTTCTTCATCCTCTGTCTGGTGTTTGCCGCCTTTTTGATCTTTTTGACTAATTTGATCATTGTCAAAAGAATTCTCTTTTTCGGACTCTGAGTCCGGTCCGTAAACATCCTCAACGTGGAGACGAGATTTTTTATTAGAGGAGTATGTCATTGTACCAATTGTGAAATGATTACAATTTATACTCTCATTGCAAAAACAGCTTAAAGACTTCATTATCAGTTTTTTCTGTTCTTCAATGTTCCATGAGACCTGATGGACACGCAAAGTACCGGGAAAAGTCTTTATGTGTTTTTTAGTACCAGCAAGCAAAGCTTCTTTTTCTTTGATATTTTTGTCGTCAATAACAAAAACATTGATGCTGGGACAGTTTTGATTAATAGTATCTGCCAAATCGCTCAGAGATCTCGGTTGTACTATCCAAAATGGCTTTAGGCGACAGAATAGAGAATATGAGATCGTGATATTGCACTTCTCCATGAAAGATTTGTGGAGATTTTTTTGAGTATCCAAAAGAACTCTCTTTTGCTTTCGGTCTCCTTTTTTTGTCACATAATCTCTTTTGCCGGCACATAATCTCGTATTAGTCATCTTCAAGAAAATGAGTAATTTTATTCTTCATTACCTTATAACTTTCTTTGGATTTCCTTTTATTTTCTGTTAATTGTACTTTTCTCAATTTTCTCAAAGGCTTCATATTTTTTTCCTTCTGTAGTATAGTATATTTTTGCACCAGTTTTCCACTTATGACTCTTTTGAAAATTCTTCTTTCCTTTTCGTTTGGGAGAGCAGAATAATTTTCTTTTAATTGTTGATTTAGTACTTCTGCAAACAGTAAATTTTTCTTCACTGTGTCTCTGGCACTTGGACTATTATTATTCATAACTTGTTCTACTTTGCTGTTAGGTGTAAGTTTTTCAGGCTTTCGTAGTCTTTGTAACCTTTTTTTGTAACGTGCTAATTCAGTCTTTAGTTTTTTTATAGCCTCATCTTTTTTTTTATTAATTAAATATCTTTGTCTTCTAGCTCGGTCTGATTTAACTTTAGCTGTAACACTCCTTCGGAAATTATTTTGCAGCGTCTGCTGATCAGCATCAGAAATTGATGGTATTGCCGGAACATTAGTCGTATTTTGAAGAGTGAGTCGTTGCCTACACTCTCTTGCTTTTTTCTTCCATATCTTTTTCGCCTTACGATGCTCTCTAGGAGTCATATGTTCGACAGTTTTGATGATTCCTTTTTCCTTCTTTTTTAAAAATTTTTCCTTTTTCTTTTTGCTTTTGCAATTCATATTTTTCTGGATCATTTTTAATCTTTTGATATCGCAGCCTCTCTGCTTCACGTTTCTTCTGCAACCTTTCTTCACGTGTCAACTTTTTCCGTGGAGCCATATTCTGTAATAACGATATTAATATCATAACAATTTTATTTATCAGAATAATTTTCATTTGCAATAATTATGTAAGTCATTTAAAACTGACGTTGATCAAAGTTAGTAGCTAAATCTGCGATTGTTACAACATCTTATGATGAATATTATCTCCCCTGGTCAGTGACTCTCTCCCCTGGCAGTTATCTTGACAGGGGAAATACGCCAGGGGAGAGATGTTTTCATGACAAATTCAATTGTTTTAATTGACAGAATTATTTTTTGGGATAGTTGTACATCTCACTTTAATTATTGCTGTATTGTTTAATTAGGACAATAAATGCAAATAAATTAAATTCATATTAAATAAGTTTTATGACTTACCAAGGGAGAGACACAATCACCTTACAAAATCACTACATCGCACGGTCGCGTCGCAACAACTAAAAATGGCGGCGCTCAAACGGCTTGCGCGTTTAGTGTTGCTAACTTCACGCTGAATACATATAGTTGACAGCTACTTCCAATATGGCCGTCTTTGTATTTATGTTTTTTAACAAAACGAAATTTGACAGGGTAGATACAAAAAAAAGCGGGACAAAATTTAATTTTTAAAACTATTTAAAATTAATTAAATTATTTTATTTTTTTTAAAGAATATTTAAGTATAACTACTTACATTCCGATTTAAATAATGGATCTTATACACAAAAATAATGCATTGTTTAAAAGTTCTATTGAAACCAGAAAGGGACAGGCCAGGGTAGAGACTTTTTAAGACTTTTAAGGAATTTCCGACAAATGTGTTCTAATTAGGCACCATACGTGATATTATTAATAAAGTATATTAAGATTATTTGATTCATTGTAAAAATAGCAACAAATTGAATAAATAAAACTGTTCTAAAGGGATTGCCGCACAAGTTACCATTATCGTAGAATGACCCATAATAAATAAGTTGTGCATACCCTGTGTGTCCCGGAAAATCGCTAACATATTAAATGATACCACTTATTCGCTTTTCCTCTTCAGATTTGAAACCATAGGCGATCTGCTGTCATCAACAGTACTCAATTTGACTTAAATGTAAATTATTTAATATTATTCGATTGGTGTCACTCACTTAGCATGCCCTACTCATAATCTTTGAACACGTCACTGACCCTAAGCCGAGTTTCGAGTCCCGCCCTGGGGACGCCCTTAGGCTCGCTGTGTAATCTTAAAGCCTGCGCTCGCCAACCAATTTCCCGGTGAAACTAAAGGTCATCAGCGATCAACAGCTGTAGTCAGTTACAAAACAAGTTGCTCTCTGAAATATGGAACTATGTTTCACTATAACCAAAACACTCAGCATAGTCGGATAGCAGCGCTCTCTTATTGGACCTGAGCTTTTATAGGTACAGCTATATCAAACCCGCCTGCCTAGTGTGGAGATTATGGAAAAAATCTTCACTATATCTGTGGAGACAGCCTTAAGTTCAGAATGGCGGTTATATAGTATGTTTAAGAACTGTTAAAGAACGAAGAATATTTAGTGAAAAAAAAGAATAGGCAGCCTATTGTTACCAGGGGTAGCGGCTAAACAGCCAAGCGGTTACTACATACTGTCACTTATAATTTGTCTAAAAATAAGAATTTTTAATATAGGCGCTTTTAGTATAGGGACGTCGTCGCTGGCAGAAAATCTCCTGCGCTGCTTCCGCACATTGTTACATCTGATCCGCATTGTTGACACTAATCACGATTTATGGTATGTTTATTTTAATAGAATTGTTATTTTGTACTATTTACCTACTATTAAACCTATCGTATAAATAAATAAATCTTCCCCATTCTGCACTTCCCGACCCTCCACTTTCCTCATCCAGCCTCCACCAGCAATCTTCCGCAAGCGGTCTTTTCCTCGGTCCGGGTGTCCTAAGCTACGCTTGCCAAGACGCGGTTTCCACTCCAGAACTCGCCTGCTCCAACGGACATCGTTTCATCTTCGACACTATGCTAAGCATTTCCATTAAACATGTTTTATACTAGAGTGAAACTGATGTATAGGTTTATATACATATGTATCTTCTATTACATCTAAATAAAATTGAATTGTCTGTTGGTAATATTAAAATATCATTTATTTTCTTTATGCATATGAATACATAATAAAAAATAAATATCCACTGACATTCACACAGCGCCATCTAGCACCAAGTAAATCGTAAAGCCTGTATTATGGGTATTAAACACCGGATAAACATACTTACATACATTTTTTTTTGTAAATATATACATATTATACATAGAAAACACCCAGACCATTACAAACAGACATGTTCATGCACACAAATGTTTGTACTGCCCGGGGATCGAACCCGGAACCCTTAGTGTTGCAGTTGACCTCTCAACCGCAACACCAAATGGGTCATAAAATACATATATATGTCAAAATAAAAATTTCTGCCTGTTTGTTCCGGGTAATCTCTGAAACGGATGGATGGATTTGTATGCAACCTATGCAGTCCACTGCTGGACATAGGTCTTCCCCATTTCGCGCCAGATATCCCTGTCCTCCGCTTTCCTCATCCAGCCTCCACCAGCGACCTTTCGCAAGTCGTCGGTCCATCGGGCCGGAGGGCGTCCTACGCTACGCTTGCCGAGACGCGGTCTCCACTCCAGAACTCGTCTGCTCCAACGGCCATCGGTTCTGCGACATACGTGACCAGCCCACTGCCACTTCAACTTGCTGATCCGGCGGGCTATGTCGGTAACTTTAGTTCTCTTACGGATTAATCATTTCTGATCTTATCCCTAAGAGAGACCCCGAGCATAGCTCGCTCCATTGCGCGTTGAGTGACTTTGAACTTGGGAACCAATCCCGCAGTCAGTGTCCATGTCTCAGCTGCGTATGTAAGTACGGGTAGGACGCATTGCTCAAAGACTTTTGTCTTTAAGCATTGCGGAATCGTCGACGTGAAGACCTGACGTAACTTGCCGAATGCCGCCCAGCCCAACTGAATCCTCCTACTAGCTTCCCTCTCGAAATTGTGCCGGCCAAGTTGGATGGTTTGGCCCAAGTAAACGTATTCTTGCACAACTTCGAGAAGGATGCCATCGACGCATATCGGTTGTGGCATACGAGATTATGTATTGCTGCTGGTAAATATCTTATAACGCGAGTAATACCGCGGGGATCAGCTAGTCATTTATGTAATGAAGACTGAAGTAGTTTAATGCGGGCCGTCTTCACGGTCTACTTGTATATATCCAGGTCGACTGCTTATCCGGAGCTCGTCATCGTAATTGAATCCAAATCGGAACGGAAACCCATGCATAATATTATGTCTTGCTTACCTATGTTTAGCGTATGTGTATTTGACGACCCATGCGGTGTGACGGTTGAGATTTTAGTATGTAACACCAACTACTATTTATGTATCTTTGATGCAAAATTATCATAACGATATAAGAGAAGACAATTAAAATCAAATAATTACCAATCAACCAGCTTGTTGCGTCCCATAACACAGCATAGCTATGGGGAAAAAATATAGTTGATTTAACCATGCATATATTTTGATTAAAACTTCCTTTTTGAAAAAAAGGATGACACAGTAAAATCTGTTTCACGAAATAAGTCCCGCGGCGATTTGTGGTACTAAATTTGACAGATCGGCCATATTGTCGTTCTCCAATTCTGTGAATTATATTTTAGGAAACAAAATAATTAAAACGTAATGAAAAAGACTCCGGGTCTTTTCGTTAGATAACAACATTCTGAACCGGTGGTAGAATCATTTCATTTAAATATTGTTTTGACGATTCAAAACTATCTTATAGATTTATTTGAAAAAGCAATTTGAATATCAATCCGCTCTTACGGTGAAGGAAAACACCGTGAAGAAACCTGCGCACGCCTGCGAAAAGATTCAAAGTTTGTGCGTGAAGTCGGCCAATCCGTACTGGGCCAGCGTGGATGACTAAGGCCTATACACCCTATACTGGTAGGCTCTCGTGCTCCTCGGCGGGGACGAGTAATGAGCTGATGATGATGGCCCATCCGAGGACTAACCATTACGATTGACTTTACTTGCGCAATCTGACAAAATTAATAGAAAGATTCGCGTGCAGTTATTGTAGTATCTACGTGAGTAATATTCTTTCCGTTTGTATTACAGAGCAGTTATTGAACAGCGTCGAGCTATCTAATTGGTTTATGCATAGACAGACGCGGTTCCGTAAGATGTAATGATGGATAGCTTGGTCACAGTACCAGAACTGAATCAGTAATGTTAGTTTTAGGAGCATATTAAAATTACCGGGTATAAGAGAACTAATATATCTGTTGTCTGATCTAATATCTGATGTCTGCGGCAATGATGGAGAATAATAACTGTCTTTCATCAGTTGTTGGTCTCCACTTCATCAATGCCGTTCTGTCGTGGTCAAGCGTGTTACTTACCATCAGGTGAGCGTCCTGAACGTCCTGTACACTTAAAAAAATTGACAACAATTTTTGTTTAAATACATATAAATACTGTGTCGTCGAAATTAACATTTTTTGGCAGATTTGCATCTTTGTACATACAATTTTACGTAAACTATAGTTATTTCGTAACCACTTTCGCTAATACTTTGACTTAGAAACTGCACAGCATCTTTAACAGTTTTAACTGCCTCCTTGGTCTAGTGGTCTGAGAGTAAGTTTAGATTGCTGCGTGATTGGAAGTTTGTTGTGTAATGTTCACGGAAACGGTTTGGTTGTGTATGGCACTTTACGACCCAAACTACTCATATCTATGTGGGAAGGCCTGTCCCTGCACTGGTACGTTATAGGCTGATGATGATAATATAGAAACTGTTACATAAAGCCCTCATGCTCTCATATGATGTCAATTTTCATAAGAAATGTTTACCATAGGCCAGAGGACTAAAATAGAAACTAACAATCATAAACACTTTCCAAACATGTAATAAAGAATGAGTCATGTACAAAATTATAGCTCTATGTCATTAAAACCACATAAATCGCCCGAAACCACATACTTCTATGAATTCACGTCGTAATTTATTTTAGCTGCGTAATTGCGTAGCGTAATGACTAATTGACAAATATTATTGTTTTTGTCATTACGCCGCATGGTGACGGCATATTAGAATACAATTGTAATCACTCTTACGCTACACGCGCTTGGCGTAGCGTAAGAGTCGGCTTTAAAAGCAGAGAACAGTAATAGCGCTCTCTCAATTTTCTTAATACGTCTTATCTTACATAGGTACTGCCATCTCTAATCCGCTTGCCAAGCATGCAATACGCCATCGCCAGATATCGTGTCTTGGATTTCCAGTACTACTCACTTCTGTGTTTCGGGAAGAGATCAATGTTTGTAGTAAAATGACATGGCATGATAGTCGAGTGAGGGGTGTAGGGAAGTTTTGTCGGAACATAATAACTCTCAATATGTGGCTTCCTTCTACACCTTTAGGAGATCTCAAGGAGAATTCTGACAGATTTCCTAATGTGTTTTCTTACTACAGTTATAAATAGATTGACATTTACACAACGTCATATAGCCCTCTAGTTAAACGCGAAGCTAAAGTACGGGTACTGAACAACGGATAAACATACTTTGTTTTTGTAAATACGTACATATACATAGAAACACCAGACCAATAAAAACAGACATGTTCATGCACACAAATGTTTTTACGGGTACTGCCGGGAATCGAACCCTTGGCGTAGTAACTGACGTCTCAACCACTACACAGAATGGGTTTTCACAATTGAGCGAATAACAATAAAAAAAGCTGCTGTTTACGATTGTACTGTGGCAACAGATACGCGATACGCACCGTTGGTCATACAAAGCGTTTTTTTTCTCACACACACACAGTGCGGTTTTATGTATTTTTTTCTCCCCATCATAACAGTAACCAGCTTACCGGTTAATCGCGTTTAGATCGTTAGCACGCAACTCGTGAAATGGGCGCGTAAGTAAACATTGCGTTTTGTAATGTATGTCACTGTTTGTGATTTTTAAAAATAAGTTATTCCTTAGTAAATTTACATTAAAATTAAAAGATTTTTTTTATGTGACAAAGTGTACACCACGGTCAGGACATTCACCTGATGGTAAGTTAAGGCAGTTATTATTCTCCATCAATGCCGCACTGCGCCCGTCACCCGAGACAATAGATTTCAGGTCTCTTATACCCAGTAATTTTACTAGCTAAATTGCCGTCACCCGGAAACACAGAAGCACAAAACACTGGTATTTCCCGGGCCGATATGTGGCACTGCGGTGGTACCTACCTAGACGACTCAGTACCGAGTCTACCACCTATTAACAACACATAGCCGGGAGTCAGTGATAGTTGTGACGTCACAACACAATGCTGTGACCACAGATTTCCCAATACAGGAGATGGGGCAAGCCGCGTTTAAAGTGCGACAACTGTAAGCTCAACGAGCATACACTGGCTACCAGTTTACGCTCTGTGAGACGAGTCAAGACGCATGAATATTAGAATAAATTAGCGTTTTTTTCCAAAATGCCATCCTGTGCAATTGCAACATGCCATCATCGCAATGAATCAGTAAATTTACCAAGAAATATAATAACTTTTCACATGTAAGAACCGAAAAGAAATTGCGACACTGGGACTGCCTATAAACTTGGCGGCTTGTCCAGTCTAATGTATATTCTGATGTCTGTGGCTGTGACGGATAGACCCAACAATAACTATTGTACTACGCACTGTTAGGGTTAAAGAACTATTGTCGGCGAATGAGCCAGTTTGGTAAACATTATATAACGTATGACTACTGTTATACAATCGTAATTATTATTTAATTACCTATTTTTTTATTTGAGTGCGTTTGCCTGCTATCAAGAAGCGATGCAGCCTAAGGTGTATCACGCAAACTCAAACAATAATGCCTATTTAATCTTGAAGACCCCTAAATTGTATGTATTAGTCTATTGCATATCATGTTAACTAAGTAAAATAAGTATTTGATTATTGCCTCCGTGGTCTAGTGCGCACAGCGTTCGCCTTAAATCGCTCCCACGAACCACGAACCCCAGGATCGTGGAATCCACAGACATCAGAATATACATTAGACTGGACAAGCCGCCAAGTTTATAGGCAGTCCCAGTGTCGCAATTTCTTTCGGTTCTACTTGTGAAAAGTTATTATATTTCTTGGCAAATTTACTGATTCATTGCGATAATGCATGTTACAATTGCACAGGATGGCATTTTGGAAAAAAAACGGTAATTTTTCTAATATCGTCGCGTCTTGACTCGACTCACAGAGCGAAACTGGTAGCCAGTGTATGCCGTTGAGTTACACGGCCTACCAGTGTAAATAGAAATATTTACTCACTAAAGATTGAGTAATTATGTGGCGTATGTTCTTTCGGAATATTCGCTGTAGGCCGCAAATGGCCGTCACAGCTTCACTGGGCGAGTGGCGAGCGCAGATTGCTCTCAGCTTTTAAAGACTCCGATAGCTTTCTAGATGAATAAATTTGAAAGACAAGCAACTGTAATGATTAAATATTATGGACTGATTGTTTTGAATATACTTCTATGTTTTTACGGTATGACGTTCTAAATGTTCTATCTTTGAATAATATCTGGGTGATGGATTAAAATAATGGCAACACTTTCTTTTTTCATACTCAAGAGGGGAAAACTCGTCGTCTAATTATAAATACGCGTACGATTTCAACTTGCATGGTATTAATAGTGCAAGGTTAGGGTTTACCGAGAAATTCTTGTGTTATAAAGAGGATATGAATCTGTGAGTACCTCAATGTAACCTATTGCTCCCGGATAACAGATATAATTATTTTATTGAATTTCATGGACAAACGAACAGACGGTTCGTCCGATAGTTAGAGATACCGCTACCCATGGAAAATATGTACTCTTACCTCTGATAGAGTAATGAGTGCATTGCCAATTTTTAAACTAAATAGGGAAAAGGAAAAATGGGGAGCAATATTATCACAAGTATTATTAGATGGCCGGCAGTTATGTTAATACGAGTAATACATCTCGCACGTCAAGCATCTCAAAACACACGCAACACTTCAAGACAGAGATCCGCCGCCGGCGGGGGCCTTACCTTCGTCGTGAGTACCTGTAGGTGTGAGCAGTCCCTATTCGCGTTACCGACACTTACTCGGTCGCTTTTCTCCCCAAGCTCTATATACTAGGTTACCTATCTCACCTGCAACGCCCTAAGCCGACATTTGCGTCCCACTTTGGGACACCTTTAGGCTTGTTGCATTTTTTTGGGCCGAAACTAGAGCCATCTGTGTCGTCACTTGTTTGGTGAAGCTGTGAAGATCACCTGCAGCTTACAGAGATAAGTCATACACATTTAGCGATATTCGTTTCGAGTTTGTTTATGCCCATTACACTAACGGCTCGACAATTATGATCAGAAGGCCTCATCCTTTCTCAGCACACTCGTCTTCCCGTCTACAAACCCGTTTTGTTTTCCTTATCGCAGTCATTTAGAATCGCGTGTTTGAACAAGTTGAACTGATAGACTGTCGGAGGTTAGTCACCAGTTATGACATAATACATCAATTAGTGGACATACCGAGCCACGTATGTTAATGCAAAAGTTATTCTAGAAGTGCGTTGCGTTGCGTTTATCTTTGCCTACTAAGGAGAGACTGATGCTGTACATCTGCCACGAGTAGCAAATGACTGAGATTACAGGAACATATGTTTGTGTCAAGTTTTAACGAGTCGTGTGGTGTGGTGGTTGAGGAATCGGCTAATAATCCAAAGTTTCCGGGTTCGGCAGTATAAAATGTGCTTAAATGTCTATGGATTTTTTTAAAGTAGGCAAATGAGTACCCAGTTAACCTGATGGCAAGCGATATCTATGGACACATAGTCAAATAAAAAGGAGAGAGATTGGAAATCTGGGCGAGGATAAAAAAACGGAGGAAGGGGAATTTGTATTTATTATTAATTATTATTAATAAACTTATTTGTTATGTTCTTCTAGCGCGAAGAGGTTTGCTTTGAAGTAAACATTTTTATGCGATGCATCAGATGTGTAATTAGATTATTAATTAGCGTCGAGTTGTGTGTCGCAAGATTGCGTCACAAAGTGTCTGTTGAGCACATGTTCTGAATATTTTAACAGCATATTGCGTGCACTCGTAGGGCTTTGATATGGCTGGTTAGGTTTGGACTTTGCGGTTTTAGTTTCAAAATTATCTTAAGCTTCTTGTGTACAAGAAGATCTATGGATTCACATATTTATACAACCAAACATTATTAAACGTAGTTAAAATGTATACAAAATATGTTTTAGTCATCTAAATCGGTATTTTATAAATACCGATAAATGTATAAGCACTAAAAATCTGGCAATATAGTTGATGTTGCTAAGTTCATCTTAAATTTAAACTTCTTTACTTTATTTCGGAACTATAAATGGGTTTGAAATACATTTAAATCACGCCACAAAGCAAGTGAAGAAATTCAAACACAGAGTAAACCTGGTAGTAAGGGCCAAAAACTGTCGAATTTAATATACATGTGGTGTCATACACTTCCGTGTGGACTTCACACGGAAGAAAATTGAGAATCTATTGTTTGTGGGGATATTTATCCTCAGCTATGGATGTAATGTCACAACATCCAGTAATTTCACTGCGTGTCTCACTCTTCAGTGCGGAACACAGTTATTATACTAAAAGTAGGACTTTATGACGGGAGCCATAGGCCGGATTGAGTTACCCACGCATACGACCTTATACACGGTCTCCCGCTAGCAAATCAATGATGTCATCTTATGAAAGGCCGCACTATATCTCGACTTCACTGTCAACCGACGGCTCCCTTTCAAAACTGGTTTAAAACAATAACTACTTTCACGTCTCGCCCGAAAAATTAGGTAACGTTACGGACGCTATGTGTGCATTATCCAATCTTATGCAAAATACACCGATGCGGCTACGCGTCGTCGAACATCAATTATGTCATTTGTGTTGGTTTTCTTTTGCGAATGAACGACCGTTTGTAAACAATAGTCGGTAAAAGACGGGTGTGATGGAGGCCGTTTAAATCTGATGTCACGTGTGTATGAAATTGAGCACAATAATGTGGAATTTAAATTACTGTGTCATCTTCATTGGAGGTGAAATCGCAGAGGCGGGTGACTGGTGGAACGCTATTGCAGAGTAGTGCAGTGCTTGATTTGTTTGTGAGTTTTCTTCTAGATCGCTTTTCATACATTTCATACAAACTATGTTATAAGACATCTGCACTTGAAGCTCTGAAGGCCGTCTGTGGCTAAAAGCAAAACATCTATCCGTCTATGTACCAAAGCTAGGTACTTTGAAAAATAATCATTTAAATCGAATTAGCTCATTCATTCGTATTTTTTTTTCTTTTGCTTATTCCGAAACTATTTATGTCATTAAAATGCATTTAATGACGCAATCTCGTAAATCTAGGCAGGCATATTAGATGTACCATAGTAACTTGTACATAAATATATCTAATAAATAAATAAATAATAACTAATACTCCTATCGCCTAATACACCGTATACTGTATAAGCTTTTAATAAGTAAAATGTTATACACGATATGAATTATGACGCCTTGGAATTTTTGTTATCCTTACTACACTATTATGCTAAAAATATACTTATCAAATCTTAGCGTATTGTTTTTGAATACCCAACAATTTTATAATTTAGATACGAAATAAATAGTTGCAAACTTTTTATTTTACCCCAGTTCGGGTAAATAATATCCAGTCAGGCAACACTGCGATCGACCGCTGGGTGGTCAGCGGTGGCCCGTGGCGGGGTGCGGGGCGTCTGTCCTGTCAAACCGAATTAACATTTTGAGTTACGATTCGCAATAATTTCACATGAAAAAAAAAGCTTTTTACTGAATTAGTTCGTCGTTTTTATATTGATTTGTATCAAAGTGAACAGCTTTTAGGCACGAAACAAACGAAAATCGCACCATTTTATCACCGCGCGAAACGGTGTTAGCACTGTGCATCTCTGTAGGAGACTTCTATTTTTGTTTTGTAGGCCCAGTTTCAGTGTAAATATTGTTTTTACTGTCGCAATACGGTTGCATTGGTGTTGTGCTTCAACATTTCTCGTCTGCATATTCGGTTGTGCTCGTTGGACCGTGAATTTGGTGCTGAAATTCTCTTTCGAAATCGTTCAGTGTTTTTTCGTCGGTTTAATATTGCAAACTGAAGTGTTGTGCCAAAAATTAAAAACGATACTCGACCGATTCGCTTGTGCCTAAGTTAATAACATGGTTAAAATAAATTGAAAAGAGTTTTAATGCAAATTGATTGGTGTCAGTGATATTTAAATATGGAACTTTCACTGTGTATGTGAGGCCAATTTCTAATGTGGTGTTTTGTGGAATAGTGTTGTAAAGTGAGCTAAATGGCAATTTTTGTGATAAAATTGCTTCGGTTTAGTAATCAACGATCATGAGGAGGGTGTTTGGAGTGTGCTCCGATGGTTGGATTCTGTGTGGTCACAATGTGAGGAGTTAGAAGTAGCAGCATAGATGTTGTCTGTATGTTATATGTTCTTTCTTTTTAATTTATCCATTTCACTCTTGGAGAGACAATAAACTAACTAGATGCACAATCTCACTCAAAAAGTGTCCGCGGCAGAACACCAATCACGTTGTTTGGGCAGAATTTTCATTCAGTTTCACTTGTCATAATGACATTGTAGTGTGCTTGTGCTTTTTTTTATTTTGTACCCTTTCAGTGACATGTTAAGGTCAAAATTTTAATGAATAATTTTATGGTATGAATATAACAATAACTTTAAGTGTGTTGTGCAGCTCAATGATGTAATAATAATGTATGGATTCGTGATATGCTCACAAAACAATCGAGAAAAGTGTTCCGAATTCAGTAACAGCACACATACACATATTTCGAATTTCAAACACATTTACCTAAACAAGAGAGTGTACTCTCTTTGGTGGTTCGTTTTTGAAGCACAGATGGCGTTTCTACCTATATATATACAGAATATCATTGGTGCAGTGCAATTTTTAGGTTGATATTTCTTCATGATTGTGCAAGTAGCTAGCTTTATTGTTTATCTAGGATTTCACTCTACATTTTTTTAATGGCCAGTATAATTATATCATGTGTCAAAAATGTTCATAAACTTTATTATGCCAGACATGATTCTATGACTGATAACAATCTAGATATATATAAAAGGAAATAAAACAGCTGTCAAAACCTTCTGTATTCAAAAATTGTCATTCACAATTTTAATTATAACTTAGTTTGTAATATACACTGTGAAGTTAATTCTGTTAATATGTAAAGCTTCATAAAATTATACATCATATCAAACCAGGGAATCACTCGCAGTTTGTGCTAAGCCTTCCAATGATTATTGGTATGTGAGGTGATTTGAACTTGCACCCTCCAGATCGGAAAGCAATAGTCTACACCAATGAGCCACCAAACGCTCATTATTGAGTTATAATAAGTAAAGGTTAAATAATGAAGACTTTATGACTCTTTATACCATTATGTCTGCAGAATCATCTTAAATCATGTCATAATAACATAGTGATTCATTAATTTTAAAAGTAACACCATGATATAGATAATGTGCTTTTAAAAATAACACGAACATTTTTTTATTATGCTTTGTGTGTGTGTGTGTTTCTAGTAATATATTTACAACACAAATTTTGTCTATATTTCATGTTTGTCTAAATTATTATTCATGTGTACTAAATATATCCAGTGGTATCTAAAGAAGGGAACTGTTATTTATTTATTATAACTTGTGATGATATTTAAAAGCATCTTAAATACAAGGCTGCCAGGTACTAAAAACATATTATGAAATCTAGAACCCTTTTAACTGCAGAATTTTAATTTGATTATTTTGGTTTTATGACAAAGCTATAGCTTCTGTACCAAAAGGGAGGTCCGAATTATGGCAGATCTCTTAATAAACCTCCGTGCATTGGCGTGCACAGAGATTATGAGTAGGTATACAAAGTGAGTGTCATTAATCACAAAACAATAAATAATTTTCATTTTTGTTGAATTGAGTGCTGTTGATGACAGCAGATTGCCAATGGTTTCAAATCTGTAGAAGATACTTAATGGGTGAATAATTGGGAATTGTTTCATATGTTGTTGATTTTCCAGGTTGTCTGGACGCACAGGGTATGTACTGCTGATTTGCATATATGGAGTGCACGCCACTGTTCCATGGTAGGATAGAAGCAGCTACGACACCAATGCTTGTAATCAGTGGTGGATTTATATTTGGAAAAGATAACAATAAATTAAGTAAATTAATCATTCAGTTATTAGGAATTTCAATGAGACGATGTTGATATAAATTCCAAAAATTATTCATTCTAAAACTTGAAAACTAATAATTTAGATTTATAGCATAAATTAGGGCGCCAATCTTCAGTGCCCAGCAAAAACAAGTACAAATTTACTTGTAACATGGATACAAAATAATGGATAAACAAAACTTAAAAAAACTATGGTTCAGATTTAATCAAAACTTTTTTTACTAATCAATACATATTAGTATATTCACACAACTTTATGGACAGATTTTGTGTGATGAATAAATTTCATAATTATTTTACACCATGTACTAAACAACTGAACTATTGTGAGAAAGAAGCAACAATGGGCTTTCGTTTTCGATCAATGTTTACGTAATATATAGGCAATGAATGTAAAAACTGATCCACTACCAACCGGCGCACTTACATTGTGCCGTGTAAACGCCGACATTTAGATGAACGCGGATAGAGCGTCGGTGGCACATTGGTGTCAATGATATACTGTATATATAAAGGTAGATACGCCACCCGTGCCTCAAAAACGAACCGCCAAAAGAGAATACAGTTGTAGGCTCTTCGTTTTGGTAAATGTACGCTCATTCGAAATATGTGTGTGTGCTGTCGCTGCATTCGGAACACTTTTTTCGATTGTTTTGTGAGCATATCACGAATCTATACTTTTTACATCATTGATTGGTGTGGACTGTTGCCTTCCGATCTGGAGGGTGCCGGTTCCAATCCCCACGTTTCTCAATTCAAAATTATATGTACGTTTATCTGACGCTCTTACGGTGAAGGACAACATCGTGAGGAAACATGCGCACGCCAGTGAAGGAATTCAAAGGTTGTACGTGAAGTCAACCAATGGTTGTCTGCCGGCTGTTTTACGATTTTACGATGAATTCTAAAATGTTAGTTACCAGAGTATTGTTGTAGTTTCATCAAAATCCATTCAGCCGTTTCGATTACAAGAAGTTAAGAACTTACGCACTCACACACTCGCAAACTTTGTTCTTTGTTGTATTAGTGCTTAGATGAACAATAAACTCACGAGACGCACAATCACGAAGACATATCAATCAATAAATGTCCGAGCCGCTTGACACATACGTTGATTCATGTAATATTCAGTATATAAAATAATTCATTAAAATATTAATCTTAAGGCGTTATCAAAAGGGTACAAAATCAAAAGCACGAGCACACTACAATGTCACTATGACATGTAGCGAGCGACGTGATTATGAATGAAAATTTTGCCCAACTGACGGATTGCGGCGGACACTTTTTGAGTGAGATTGTGCATCTAGTATTTATACACCGTAAACTAATCATATGTTTGGGACATGTGTTAACCAACAATATAAATATTCAATGGTTCATTAATATTTATTATGTAACAAGGTCATATAGTATTTACATTATTTTATGGTGCATGCGTTGTTTTGTTGTTACGATGTTATTAATTAAATTATTTATTGTTCACCGTACATGGACGGTGGTGTATGAGGTTGAAACTGGCCGAAAATTGTAGCAGAAAAACACGATGGTCAGGGACGACAAAAGACTTGGTACCAAAAAAGGCTGTTTCATTCATAAACTTTGACTATCTATCTATTCAACCTACCGCAGACCGCTGCTGGACATAGGTCTTCCCCATTTTGCGCCCGATATCCCGGTCCTCCGTTTTTCTCATCCAGCCTCCACCAGCGAACTTTCGCAAGTCGTCGGTCCATCGGCCGGAGGGCTTCCTACGTGACTATTACTACAACGTGCAAATATTTCAAATAATTTAAACATATTCTATTGAAAACAGGGACCACAACCATCGTATTTTTTCTGCTAGATTTTTTTGCCAGTTTCAATTGGAGCTCTTCTAGACAACTTCACAAACACAAAATGTAAACAAGAAAGGGCAAGACAACATGACAGTTTTGAGAAGTTAAAGAGGTCATATTGAGAAGCTCTCATTTTGAAACATTGAACTAGAACCAGTAAGAGATGTTAATGAGTCTTGCGCAGAGATGTTGCGAGTCTCTGTGTATTTTATCGCATATACAATGGGGAGTGTTCCAACGAACTGTTCGATCAGATACCTGCTGCTGAGTTTCATCATCGGACTACCCGCCATATGATGAAATTCCATCCTCATCCTCTTGATGGTTGGCGTTCGACTACAGTTCGATTTATGCGCAATTTTCTTCCACGTACTTCGTTAATATGGAATGACCTGCCAGCAGCGGTATTTCCTGACAAATATGATATAGGAACCCTCAAAAAAAGAGCGTATTCCTTCCTTAAAGGCAAGCAACGCACCGGTGGCGCTTCTGGTGCCACCGTTGTTCATGGGCGGAGTTGAACACTTTGCATCAGGTCTCTCTTGCTCGTTTGCTCCCTATAACATAAAAAATAAGTTAAATGTAACGTTTTGGTGATTACGTACTAATGCAGATGGGTGTTGTTTTCCGCAGGGCTCCCCACACGGATCGGCGATGTCGTGCCAGTCGCTCGCGGCCCGCGCCTTCGCCGAGCCCGACAAAGATATGACGCACTGCACAACTCTACATAGGTAAGCCAATGATATTCGGTATATATAAAGGTAGATACGCCACTCGTGCCTCAAAAACAAACCGCCGAAGAGAGTGCAGTTTGTAAATATGTGTATGTGTGCTGTCACTGCATTCGGAACACTTTTTTCGATTGTTTTGTGAGCATATCACGAATCCATACTTTTTTACATCATTGTGGTAAGGCTTATCCCACCAAAAACATTCTGTAAAAAATCTAGCCAAGTCTCGATGGAGCTGCTTGATTATCTCTAAAAAGTAATGAAATCAAGACAAAGACGTGCCAAGTCTAAGGTTCCTTACTGCAATTAATTAATTATTATGGTTGATGTTGTGTCACTTGGCCGTTGAAGAGTACACAAGGATACAAAACTAGGTGCTTCATGACACCATTGCACCAATCTGTCGCCAGAACCGCTACCCATTGACGGTACAAATTTGCCACTTGGAAAACGGTGATTCAATAGCCCATCGAATGTAGGCTTGATAAAGCCACTAACGTATAAAGAATGTTCAACGGCCAAGTCACACAACATTAACCATAATAATTAATTAATTGCAGTAAGGAACCTTAGACTTGGCACCTCTTTGTCTTGATTTCATTACTTTTAGAGATAATCAAGCAGCTCCATCGAGACTTGGCTAGATTTTTACAGAATGTTTTTGTGGGATTTTACTTCTTTTTGTAGAAACTTGAAAGGAATATTAGACGACCCATTGGGTGTAATGGTTGAAACGTCGGCTACTACACCAAGGGTTCGATCCCCGGGCGAGTACTACAATATTTGTGTGCACCAACATGTTTGTATTGTCTAGCGCGTTCGACTTGGCGGGGCACTACGTGCCCCCGATTTTTGACATCGGATGAAGCGGCCCACCATGTTAAATATATATTGTTTAAAGGTGGTATGTCAATCTCTTATAGTTTGGCTGGGCTCTTTTGTTATCTAAGCAGGGTCACCAGGTACTCCAGATCTTCAATTATCCAAGTTATTATAGTTTTCCTTTTATGTAACCATTAAACCCTGACTCTGTACCAAATTTCAGCTCTGTGAGTTAATGGGAAGTACAGTTCTATTTTGATGATTTTGTTATCTAAGCAGGGTCACCAGGCACTCCAGATCTTCGATTTTCGAAGTTTTCATAGTTTTCCCTTTATGTAGCCATTAAACCCTAACTCTGTACTGAATTTCAGCTTTCTGAGTTAATGGGAAGTACTAGTTCTATTTTGATGATCATGAGTGAGTGAGTGCGTGAGTGAGTGTCTGTCGAAAATGCGAAACTTTGCTTTCGCTGAACGTCGGAACTAAATGACCTACAGACTTGAAATTTTGGATTTAAAGTAAGTTATTATATCTTACTAGATGACGAAAATTTCAGCGGTCTGGTATTATCCAAAGGTTCTCAAATCGGGGCCTGAAAATGCGGCGAAATGGATCCTGTAAAGGATGGTACGGCAGTGTTTGCTTCGCGCTCGACTTGGCGGGGGCACTGCCGTGCCCCTAGATTCGTTTTACCGGTTTATTTGACATGACTTATCGCTGTAAGTCGCAGCCTAAAAGTGTGCAATGAGTCTTAAGGGGGTCTCAGAGTGGACGTGAACCTAGGCTTAGGGCGTTGGCCCCCTGGTTAGGTAACCTAGTATATGTGACCGGCATGTGCCGAATCGATTTCCTCCCCAAACATATACTGGCTAATCTAGCTCCGCCAACTCTACTCTGCGCCCGTCACCCGAGACGGCAGATGTTAGGTCTCTTATACCCGGTAATTTCACTAGCTGCAGCGCCCTCATCCCGAAACAATAAAGTGACAAAGACTCCTATTTCACGGCACGATATCTGGCACTGCGGTGGTGCCTACCTAGAAGACTCAGTATCGAGTCTACCACCTAGTGGACGATATCTGAGACTGCGGTGGTACCTACCTAGACGACTCAGTATCGAGTCTACCACCTAGTGGACGATATCTGACACTGTGGTGGTACCTACCTAGACGACACAGTATCGAGTCTACCACCTAGTGGACGATATCTGACACTGCGGTGGTACCTACCTAGACGACTCAGTATCTAGTCTACCACCTAGTGGACGATATACGGCACTGCGGTGGTGCTTACCTAGACGACTAAGTATCGAGTCTACCACCTAGTAAAATGCAATTGTTTATAAATTTCCAGATCTGTGAGGTTCAGCTCGGAATCGAGGAGCTCCACCAGAGCGACCTCCGATCAAGAATGTAAGCGGGATACGCCGGGTGAGTTGAAAAATCACAATTGAAATACAGAATAAATAATTCAGTTTTAATGCCGTAGGGTGACGACTATGAGTTAAGAACATAATGCCACCTCTTATCTTCCTGCGGTTGCAGTGTAAACTGGTTTATTAATAAATAATTTATACAGGTTGAAATCGAGTATATTGGCCATTTTTTTTTTAAATTAGTACTTACTCGTTATTTAAAGATATGTGGCAAATCTATTAATATCAGAGACCAAAATCAAAGCTTTATAAACCGCAACAATTATGTAAATACTTTGCGATTGATCAATAATACATATTACAATAAAAAAATATTTGAAAGAAGTACGAGCCATAATAAATGATCGAATGGCTTTTTTTATCCTCTATAGGCAGACATTTGACCGCCATCTCACCTGATGGTAAGTGATGATGTGGCCTAGGGTGGATCATGTCTGCCTAGTAACAGCCTATTCACTCTTGCCTTGAAGACGGCCAGGTTGTAATGATCGGGGAACACATAAGGAGGCATGTGAAAATTTATTTACTGACCATTTATTTTATGAAACTTTTATGATAACCATGTATTTTATAAGGTCGAATGGATGCTATTGTTTCAAAATTCACGCTGTATACAACTACGGCGGTTTAAGGGTTATAATCGGTGGATATTAATTGACAATTTCCTTAAATCAACAATAAACTTATAAGATGCACAATCACGACAAACCATCAACCAAACAAATGTTCCAGCCCCATGACACATACGTATACTTATTGTTATATTTAGAATAGGCGTCGGTGGCTCAGTGGTGTGGACTGTCGCCTTCCTACCGGGAGGGCTGAGGTTCAAATCCCGACACGTACCAATGTATTTTCGAATTTTCGAAAAATATATGTACGTTATCCGACGCTCTTACGGTGAAGGAAAACATCGTGAGGAAACCTTCATGCACGCCTGCGAAGAGATTCGAAGGTTGTGTGTGAAGTCGTCCTATCCGCATTGGGCCCGCGTGGACGACTAAGGCCTAATCACCCTATACGGGTAGGCTCGTGCCCCTCGGTGGGGACGTTTAATGCGCTGATGATGATGATGATATTTAGAATCGAAAAGTATTTATTTATATGTTGACCCTGACGCGTCAAAAAAAAGTACAAAATCAAAAGCACGAGCACACTACTATTTCATTATGACATGTAGCGAGCGACGTGATTATGAATGAAAATTCTGGCCAACTGACGCGATGGGCAGACTTTTGCCGCGGACGCTTTGTAGTTTGTAGCTAGTTTATTGTTTATCTAAGATAATGTCTCCCATTTCAGGCTCGATATCGCTGACGGCGCTGACGATGACGCCGGTGACGTCACAGTCATCGGCGATGAGCCAGTCCGCGCCGCCGGCGTCGGCCACCTTCGATATGCCGGACTCGGTATGTATGACTAGCTGTTTCCAATGTTGCCACCTTAGCCCTTTTGTAGCTAGTTCTAGCACTTTTTAGCATAGTTGAACCCACACATTTCCTTCCATGTAAGCTCAACGAGCATACACTGGCTACCAGTTTACGCTCTGTGAGACGAGTCCAAGACGCACGAATATTAGAAGAAATTACCGTTTTTTTCTAAAATGCCATCCTGTGCAATTGTAACATACCATCATCGCAATGAATCAGTAAATTTACCAAGAAATATAATAACTTTTCACAGGTAAGAACCGAAAAGAAATTGCGACACTGGGACTGCCTATAAACTTGGCGGCTTGTCCAGTCAGCGCCGGATCTTCAATTTTTTTTGGGTGGGGCAAAAATTTAGAAATGCCGCCCCCGCCCTCTTTTATTTATTTTTACCTTTATCATCCTATATTATTTCACTAATTTATATAATAGGTCCCCAAATTGATTGACATTTGGACAAAGCTGCAACTTTTTACGCAGCTGTGATCAGTTTCAGAGATATTACATCTCCTTGTCTTACTCCTCGGTGCCAATGATAAGCCAATGGTAAGCTCTTCATGTACTCGGCCTGACATAGTAGCGCTCTCGTACAAACATCTCAACAATTCGATATAGCAGTAGTCAAGTCAGGCACCGTTGGAGGGAATGAAACACAGCCCAAGTCTCGATCGAATCGAAGGCTTTCTCATAGTCCACAAACGCCAAACATAATGGTCAGTTATACTCTCCGCTCTTCTGTATAACCTGCCACAGCGTATGTAATATGGTGCTGAAGCCTTTGAGGAACCCGGCTTGTTCGGAGGGCTGGAAATCGTCAAACATATGCGCGAGACGGATCATAATGACTCTGGAGAATAACTTGAAGATGTGGCACAATATCGTAATGGGTCGTTAATTCTTCAATAAGCTTTTAATATCTAAGATAACTCGTAACAGATGTAAAAACGGCAAGATTAGTTTATTTTAGTCATTTTTATAATGTAATGTCGTATGGTCTACCGTTGTGGGGTACGGCTGCCGACATTGATACAATATTTGTGCTACAAAAAGAGCTTTTATCTACAACCTTAGACCACGTGACTCTCTTAAAGAACAGTTCAAAGAAATAAATTTGTTTTTTTGTAATGTAATTTTTGTATATTTTTGTCGTTCATAAGTGCTTTTTGTAAGCCTAATTTAAATAAATGAATTTTGACTTTAACTTATCATACCCGGAATATTAGGCTCTCTCCAAGCGGATACGAAAACTCGTTCGCAGAGAATTCTACTATTTCAATACAAGGTTAATTAAGGACCTTATTAAGGAGAACAGGGGGCCCAAAGTTTTCCAAAAACCACTTGGCAGGAGCATTCTGGTGAAGCTTAATATAGCAGATGGCCAACTACTCACATTACGCCAACAGATCCTGGAAGAGGTTGAGAAATTCTATGGATTTGTCGAGCGCTCATCAGTACAGACCGAAGACAGCGAAGATCTACGTGCCCTACTAAGGCACCATTGTACGTAGGATATGCCGGATGTTGACGTTAGCGAAATTAGTGCAGCACTGAAGCAACTGAGAAATGAAAGGGCCCCGTGGGATGACGGTATTACGACAGAACTCCTAAACACCGGTGGACAACCCATCCTTAGGACATTAGGTGAGCTCTTTTAATGCCGTCATCTACCTGGGAACTACACTGGAAGCGTGGTCCACAAGCGTTTTAAGAAGGGTGATAAAGCTCTCTTGAAGAATTATAGACCGGTAGCGTTTCTGATAAGCGTCGGTGGCGTCCTTCTCCAGATTGTCCAAGAATAAGTTTACTTGGGCTAAAACTTGACCGGCACAATTTCGGAAGGGAAGCTAGTAGGAGGATTCATTTGGGCTGGGCGGCATCAGGCAAGTTACATCAGATCTTCACGTCGACGATTCCGCAACGCTTAAGGACAAAAGTCTTTGAGAAATACGTCCTACCCATACCAACATACGCAGATGAGACATGGACACTGACTGCGGATTGGTTCAGAAATTCAAAGTTACTCAACGAGCGATGGAGCGTGCTATGTTGGGAGACTCTTATACATAAAATCAGAAATGATGTTTACAAAAGAACTAAAATTACCGGCATAGTTCGCCAGATTAGCGAACTGAAGTGGCAGTGGGTAATGATGTCGCAGAACCGATGGCCGTTGGAGCAGACGAGTTCTGGAGCGGAGACCGCGTCTTGGCAAGCGTAACGTAGGACGCCCTCCGGCCCGATGGACCGACAACTTGCGAAAAGTCGCTGGTGGAGTCTGGACGAGAAAAACGGAGGACCGGAATATCTGGCGCAAAATGAGACCAATGTCCAACAGTGGACTGCGATAGGTTGAATAGAGAGGGAAAAGGTTTAATCACCTTTCTCGAAGAAAACACCACCACGCCATTGCTCCTCACCTTTGGTGTCGCACCATCACCGATTCCGGAATTAAAAAGCTTCTGAAGGGTCTTAAGCACTGGCGTGCCCCTACTTTCAAAAGCTCTGCGGTATATCCGTCGTAGCGGGGGTCTAATAACGCTTAAGCTGTTTCATAACCATCCTAACCTCGGCAAAAAAGCAATGTCATTAAAAAGTTACAATTTATCAATTATTGGTATTGATATTAATCAATTAAGTTCTATAATGAAATAAGACTACTCGCCTCAGCTTTTTCGAAGTCACACTGGATGAAAAAGGCGTTTTATTTCCAATTTATTTTGTATATTTTCTTAAAAAACGTGGTCGCTTGATGCAAGTAAAAGGAGCTTAATTGTTTATTTTTATTTTTTTTCAATTGTAGCTGTCCATCATGAAAATGATATAGCTTTAAAGCAGCTAAGTTGGCATCAATTAACATAGAGAAATAACTAGGTAACTTTGAAATAATACACTGCTGCCCTGTATAGAGATCGACGAGAGAGTTTTCGTATACAGCGTCATTCCTCAGATCGCAGCTGCACCCGCCTGCTGACCGTGATCTGCGGGCGCCTATTTAGAACTATGCAAAAAAATGTAATGGTTCAGTAACATGCCTTACTCCGCGCTCCGGTTATCAGTCGTATTTCTATGGCCATGCACTTGTACTATTATTTATTCCGCGGGCAAGTAAGGTAAATGATGAGTGGTCCATTAGTCGGTTTGCCGCCCCCTGACCGTGCCGCCCGGGGCACGTGCCCCCGTCTGCCCCACCCCGGCCCTGTGTCCAGTCTAATGTATATTCTGATGTCTGTGGTTGAACCCCTTTTTTAACAATGTAGCCCGAAAAGAGCAATCTAGCTCTTTTTCACCGTCTTGGAAATACTATCAAATTATGAAGATTCAACATAATAACAAGTACTTTTTTGCCATTTCATCGGTCGAGGTGATGAATTTTTTACATTCCCTAAACAAAACGTCTTCATGACATGATTATTTCCGAAAATCTTTTGATGAAAGTCCAAATCGGTTCACTCGTAACAAAGATTACCCGGTACAAACATACAGACAGACAAAAGTTTTAAGATATTTTGGCGTATTTACCGTTCATATTTTCAAATGCATCAAAAAAAAATAGTTATTTTAACAATAAAAACAGAAACTCCAATTTTATTTATGTATAGATAACAGTGGCGTGCACTCCATATATGCAAATATGCAGTGCATACTCTGTGCGTCCAACCGATAAATCGCCAACATATTAAATGATTAACGTTTATTCCGCCCATTTTCGTATTCAGATTTGAAACCATAGGCGGTCTCATTTGACAGCACTAAATCTAACAAAATTGTGAATTAATTATTGTTTTTGCGATTACTTACACTCACTTTGCATCATCATCATCATCATCATGAGCTCATTAAACGTCGCCACCGAGGGGCACGAGCCTACCCGTATAGGGTGATTAGGCCTTAGTCGTCCACGCGGGCCCAATGCGGATAGGACGACTTCACACACAACCTTCGAATCTCTTCGCAGGCGTGCATGAAGTTTTCCTCACGATGTTTTCCTTCTACGTAAGAGCGCCGGATAACGTACATATATTTTTCGAAAATTCGAAAATACATTGGTACGTGTCGGGGTTTGAACCTCAGCCTTCCCGGTAGGAAGGGGACAGTCCACACCACTGAGCCACCGACGCTCTGCACTTTGCATACCCTACTCATAATTTTTTTGTCCACATTGCATGCCGTGGCAACCTATAAGTAAGGTGACACTTAGCTTTAAGTTTGTCTCTAATTTATTGTTGCTTGTACCAGTGTTTATCTTGTTGGTTGTCCTAATAAATAAAAAAAAAATTCTGTGCACGCCACAGTACATGTATGAGAGTGAGTGTTAGAACATATATTTGACTGTTTTGTTGTGGTTTCCAGCCAACGCCGTCGGTGTCGTCGTGTCGGTTCCCCAAGCTGGAGGAGTGCGCGCACTTCCACTACGAGCGGGTGAGCCTCGGGCGGGCTCAGTATTGAGATGGTGCCTTGCGAGGAGAAGTGCGCCGACCCCGAACAGGGTATGGGGAATTGTTTACATTTCATTCAGGGAACACGACGGTCAGTTCGCTCACCTGATGGTGAGAGATAGTCTGTTGTACGAAACAAGTCCCGCGGCGATTTGTGGAACTAAATTTGACAGCTCGGCCATAATGTCGTTTGCCAATTCTATGGGTTTGGTTGTTGTAATAGATATCAGCGTGTTTTTAGCTTCATCAAAGCGTTATATGGATTGTTCATGGTACCGATTGTTGTGAAAAATTTCGATTTGAGATATTTTACCAACGTTGAAACCGTTATTACAAGCGGAATAAAAATTAAGGTAATTTAATACCAACCCACGATTTTTACAAGAGACTCGCCGCCATTAATAGGTACTTTTAAGAGTTGCCATATAAATATTTTTTGCCGTATTGATTGGATTTTACTTTTGAACAGTCTTTATTATAAGAGACAACATTTAACAATAATTAAGACATTATCGGACCGTGACAGATGCAGTGTTGAAGAAAAAAAATCATACTCATTTCTTCATTTATATTTGTGACATACAGAACAATAATAATGTTGTGAAGAATTTACAAATTCGCTTGTTTAAGGCTTGTGATGAAATTAATACATTTTATAATAACAACAATATCAAATGTATTATATATTAAATTACATACCTATAATTTATTACATTTCACAAGCATTCAAATTACATAGTAACGATTATATTTAACTATATTTCAAATAAATTGTATTAAATTACACTTCAATTAATAACTAGTATTTTAATTAAACAAATTAATGTATAAGGATCATGTAAAAAAATTCATTATAATCAATATTTGAAAATAAAATCATGTCATACATTAAAAATAAATAAAATAAATTAGTAAAAATAATAATAATGAGATTCCGCGAACACTGCCCCGCTTCCGTCACCCGAGACGACAGATGTCAGATCTCTTATACCCGGTAATGTGACTAGCTACAGTGCTCTAATCCTGAAACACAGAAGTGTATAACTTTCTAACTTTTTCCCGGGATGATATCTGGCACTGCGGCGGTACCTAGACGACTCAGTATCGAGTCTAACACCTCGTAAAGACCAGGGTCTTGTAAAGACTAAATTGAATAAAAAAATTGTCAGGCGCAGAATTATGACAGGTACTGTTAGTTATTTCCATCAACACTGCATCTTCATGGTCAGGCGTATCACTTACCACCAGGTGATCGAACTGACCGTCCCGTTCAGTTAAATGACAATACTTTTAAGAAGCTGAAGAGCGTCGGTGGCTCAATGGTGTGGATTGTTGCCTTTAGATCGGCAGGGCACAGGTTTAAATCCCACCACATACCAATGTTTTCCAATTTTCCAAATTATAAGTATTTAACTGGACACTTACGGAGAAGGAAAACATCGTGAGGAAACCTGCGCACGCCTGCGAAGAGATACAAAAGTTGTGCGTGAAGTCGTCCAACCCGCACTGGGCCCGCGTGGACGACTGAGGCCTAATCACCCTATTACAGTTATTTTTATTTTTGGCTCGTCGTCACCAAGGTCCTACCAGAAAATCAGCGCTGCCGTGTGTTGAATCCCAACAATGCAAGGCAGCCAATGCTGAGGCAGAGACCTTTTTGACAGGAAAGATACTGCGTATTATTTCATTATATCTTGATAGATATTGTACATATTAACTTTCTTTTTTTATTATTATTAACTTTCTTTTTTGTTATTTATTTTTTCTTCACCTCATTGTAAATATTTATTCATTGTCTAACTTTTCTGCTCACTTTTATATTTTGTCTTTTTTTTTTTGCTGTTTTTCTTTAAAATGTGTACGTACAATGTTATGTAGTGTCTTCGTCTTGTCAAATAAAGCTTTTTTCTCTTTCTTTCTTTCTATACGGGTAGGCTCGTGCCCCTCGGTGGGGACGTTTAATGAGTTGATGATGATGATGATGTATGTATTTACAAAAAAAAAGGATATAATTATGTTTATCTGTTATTTAGTACCCATAATACAGGCTTCTCGCTTAACTTGGGGCTAGATAGCGCTGTGTGAATGTCAGTGGATATTTATTTATTTAATTGTTCCAGGGTGGGTGTGCCTCAAGGTGAAGTCTCACGCGGCTGGGACCGCGTCTGAAGCGAGAGCCCTCAGCGCGAGCTGGTCGGAAGCGGCTCGCGAATGGACTTTATTGAGGAATAGAGACAACTTCCTACAACTAGACGATATGCTGCACAGGTAATGAGGATATTTATTCAGCTTTGTCTTGCTTTCTTTTGTGATACGCCTGACCATGACAGGCATTGAAGGAGACCAACAACTGACTTTTATTCCTCCATTCAATGTCGCACAGTGGCTGTTTACCGAGACAACAGATGTTTGGGTCTCTTACAGTCTTCGCTCTCGTTGAATTCGGGGTGGTAAAACTGTACTGTTTCTATTTTTGCGGAGCAACAAATTTCATACCTGCTTTAACAAATTTCCAAGACCGCCCGTCTTAGTGATCACCTTGAGAACTGCGAGAAGTCCCACATGAAATATCATCATCCCTTTGGCTTGCGAGCTGATTTCCGAAAAAAAAAATATTGATATTTTGTTGTTTAGTATATAATATAAGTTCCGTTATACCAATTTTTAGCTTTCGACCTTAAAAATAGCGAAATGCTTCATACAAAATTTCAGAAATTTGAGTTTTAGTTCAATCCATACTAATATTATAAATGTGAAAGTATCTCTGTCTGTCTGTCTGTTTATTACGCTTTCACGCCTAAACGGCTGAACGGATTTTATGAAACTTGGTTATGTTATAGAAGGTAACCTAGAATAGGTTTTAGGCTACTTTTTGTTCCATTTTCACCCCCACTTCCCTAAAATGGGGGTTGGAAGTTTGTATGGAACATTCCGCAATTTTTGTAGTACGACGCTGAAATTTGGTATGCGGACTATTTGTCGGAAACGAAAAAATATGGCATATTTTTTATTTTTCAAAAATCCACCCCCAACCCTTCCAAAAGGGGAGGAAGTATCATATCCGACTTTTCGCAGTTTTTAAGGTAGATTTTATTGAAACTTGGTATGAGGGCTGTAAGTCACAAACGATGACAGACATGACGAATTTATAAGGGTTCCGTTTTTTTCCATTGAAAATGAAGAGTGTTTATTCAGTTTAAGTCCTTACAGAACACTTATGAATGTCAAATGAAGCTACCACTAGTTCGGACGGTAGTTACGGCATTCGGCTACGGAACCCTAAATCACGTGTTTTCGTTTCTGTCATACTTGGTATATACATCAGCAAAATGTATGATATCTGTCTACTCACAAAAACATGACTGTTAGCAATGGAAGAGCTGAACCTGTTGTCACAGGACTTAATCGTCCCACTAGGCTGACTCTAACACTAAATAAGGATATCTTGTGATAGACAGAAATAAATATATACGGTTTTTTTGTTTTTTGATATATTTTCAGGTGTATATACGACCGCAAAGTGTCCGGCTTGCCGAACTTGTCCGAAGCGACGGCGAACATCGACGAGGAGGCGTACACGAGCTTGATAGCGGACTATGTCCACCATCTGTCGATGATAGCCGATGACTCGATCAACTGTGGGCCGGTGTTGAACTGGCTGCAAATGGATAATAGAGGTTGGTATTTTAATACGATTTTTATTTAGGACAGTTTACGCAGTGGCGTCGGTGGCTCAATGGTGTGGACTGTCGCCTTCCTACCGGGAGAGCTGAGGTTCAAATCCCGACACGTATCAATGTGTTTTTTCAATTTTCGAAAATATATGTACGTTATCCGACGCTCTTACGGTGAAGGAAAACATCGTGAGGAAACCTTCATGCACGCCTGCGAAGAGATTCAAAGGTTGTGCGTGAAGTCGTCCAACCCGCACTGGGCCCGCGTGGACGACTAAGGCCTAATCACCCTATACGGGTAGTCTCGTGCCCCTCGGTGGGGACGTTTAATGAGATGATGATGATGACGCAGTGGCGTGCACTCCATATATGCAAATAAGCAGTGCATACCCTATGCGTTCAAATAACCCAAAAAACAATCGAAAATATGAAAAGATTCCTATATATTCGCCAATTTTAATCTACAGATTTGAAACCATTGATCTGCTGCCAACAAAAGCACTCAATTTGACAAAAATGTAAATGATTTACTGTTTTTGCGGTTAGTGTCAGTCACTTTGCATACCCTACTCATTATCTCTGTGCACGCCACTGGGTTTACGAGACATACACTTATAATATTGACAATACACATTAGTAAGAGATACAAACAAATAGTGGAGCCGTAATAGGCATGATGACTGGGTCCTAAAATCGTAAGAACTATTTCATATTATTACAAATCTGGGTTAAATATAACGATGTGCTTACTCTCAGCTCGAAAACTCATGTTTGATGAATTTTACTAGTCTTCAAAGTTAGATGGGCAAGTCCATTTTTAAAGTACATTAATTGTCAAAAATTTGTTAATAAAAGGATAACACATACAATTTGAATCAACTTTTGCTAAGAAACCGTTTTAGTAAACACAACATTTAATATAGTTGTAGTACAAAATTCACAAACTATGCGTACTAATTACTGATGCGTGACGTCATAACTAGGTAGCCATTTGTATGAAGCGTTTTAGGAAAGTCCATTAATGTGTTTTTTAGAATTGGAAATCTATGTGAGTTTTTAATGTTAACGGAGTATTTTTTTTACCAACGTTTCTATTATTATGTGGTCCATCGATATAATAACAGAAAAAAAAATGTCATCATCCCTATTACAAACTGCCACGACAAGGACAGCTGACATGGATGCAGTTTGCGAATCGAAGTTATCAGAATTTTAATGTAAATAATATACTTAAAAATACTTACTTAAAGTATAGGTTACAATTAGGTTGGCAACTTATATTAGTTTCACTTCATCATCATCAGCTCATTAAACGTCCCCACCGAGGGGCACGAGCCTACCCGTATAGGGTGATTAGGCTTTAGTCGTCCACGCGGGCCCAGTGCGGATTGGACGACTTCACACACAACCTTCGAATCTCTTCTCAGGTGTGCATGAAGGTTTCCTCACGATGTTTTCCTTTACCGTAAGAGCGTCGGATAACGTACATATATTTTCGAAAATTCGAAAACACATTGGTACGTGTGGGGATTTGAACCTCAGCCCTCCCGGTAGGAAGGCGACAGTCCACACCATTGAGCCACCGACGCTAGTTTCACTTGTAACTAACTATTTAAGAAAATCCTTTTATTAGCTTCACTTGTAACTTACTATTTATGAAATTTCTGTTTTTTTTTTCATTTGATCAATGTGGTTTATGTACCATTCTACTAATCGAACCATGCTCTTTTTAGATGACAGATGCGAGCCAATGAAAGCCATCTTTTGGAGGCGGCCATATTGATTTGTAATGATGTTTCTTAGCTACATTTAGGATGAAATTTTGCACACGCTTTACCGGGAAATTAATAGTCTAAGATTCAAAATAACAGTCTAAGATTTTCTTACATAGTTACAAGTGAAACTAATAAAAGAAATTTCTTATATAGTTAGTTACAAGTGATAGTCCCGCGGGGAAGAGCTAGTCAAAAAATCTGTTTTGTATGTTCGCAGGACACAAGCTGCTCGTGGCGAACGAGGACTCGAGTTCCATAAACACGCCGGCGGTGGCGGCCGCGTACTCGGTCAGGAAATATGTCTCGCAGGTAACATCACTAGTACATATGTAGCGATGGTAACTAGGTTTACTAGGTGGTAGACTCGGTACTGAGTCGTCTAGGTAGGTACCACCGCAGTGACAGATATCGACCACTAGGTGGTAGACTCGGTACTGAGTCGTCTAGGTAGGTACCACCGCAGTGACAGATATCGACCACTAGGTGGTAGACTCGGTACTGAGTCGTCTAGGTAGGTACCACCGCAGTGACAGATATCGACCACTAGGTGGTAGACTCGGTACTGAGTCGTCTAGGTAGGTACCACCGCAGTGACAGATATCGACCACCAGGTGGTAGACTCGGTACTGAGTCGTCTAGGTACCACCGCAGTGACAGATATCGTCCCGGAAAATAACATTGTTTTCTTAGATAAACAATGAACTAATTGTACATTTAGTTAGTTCATTGTTTTCCTGCCCATCGCGTCAGTTGGGCAGAATTTACATTCATAATCACGTCGCTCGCTATATCTCATAATGTCAGTAGTGTGCTCGTGCTAGTGATTTTGTACTTTTTCTATGACACGTTAAGGTCCTAATTTAAATGAATAATTTCATGTCATAAATATAACAATAAGTCAACGTATTTGTCAAGCGGCTCGGACATTGTTTGGTTGACGTTTCTTCGTGATTGTGCATCTAGTTAGCTTATTGATGATCTAGGAGTGTTTTGCACTTTTGTGTCTCGGGATGAGGGCACTGTAGCTAGTGAAATTACCGGGTATGAGAGACCTAACATCTGTTGTCTCGGGTGACGGGCGCAGGGCATTACTGACGGAAAATAATGACTGTCGTGGCGTCCAGCCTCCTTCGACAGACATGACTGGCCGACTGCGAATGAACACTCTTTGACAGACAGAAAAAATACACTAAGACAATTGACTAGACGACAAGAAGGCTTTTGGACGACTAGGAGACGAGACAACGAAGAGGAGTAAGAATCATAGTCGTAGTATTATATTTCTACCACCTTTTTCCGCCCTTTCAATCAGTCATAGTTGTTTTTGATCACAAAGTCATTTTTTGCGTGTTTTGAAGGTTTATGGCCATGTTTTATATTAAAGTGAACACAGAATCGGTTAACATTTGAATTTTCAGTAAATTCAAATATTTATCTCATTTTCGCCCACCGACCTACTTTGCCGCCTTTGATTTTATACGACTCAAATAACGAGAAGCTAGTACAGAAGGAACCGACAAGCCAAATGAAATGATTTATTTGTTGCAGGCACGCGACAGATCAGTTTCGATGTGGGGACATGATTTCGATCATAGACATGCCAGGTTGAGAGATTTATCATGTTTTATTTGCATAGTAGAGCGTCGGTGGCTTAATGGTGTCGGCTGTTCCCTTCCGATCGAGAGGGCGCAGTTTCAATCCCGCACGTACCAATGTGTTTTAGAATTACATATAATACGTACATTTAATTAGGAAAAGACATTGGTACGAGGCGGGATTTGATCGTGCACCGTTCAGATTGGAAGTCAGCAGTCCACATCAATGAGCCACCAAAGCCCGTTGCAAACCTTTTCTGTCATTTCAGTTTTTACCTATAAGAAGCTTTGTTTTACTGATACAAAATTTAACGCTTCTTTTTATATATTTTGATGTTGAATAAAACATGGTGAGGAAACCTGCGCACACCTGCGAAGAGATTCCAAGGTTGTGCGTGAAGTCGACCAACCCGCACTGGGCCCGCGTGGACGACTAAGTCGTGTACACCCTATACGGGTAGGCTCGTGCCTCTCGGTGGGGACGTTTGATGAGCTGATGATGATAATGTTGTTCCCAGGGCCGCAGGAGTCGGTATGGTGGCGTGGCAAGCGTGGGTTCCGCGTGGGATTCTTCCCCCACCATTGCGTGGCGGTTATCGGGGATAAGGTGCCGAGGCATATGACTCAGCCGCCCCCCATAGTTGGGTACGTATTGATTTATTTTTATTATACAGTGTCCTAGAATTCGTCTTTATTATATAGTGTAGATCAGAAATGATTTAATCCGTAAGAGAACCAAAGTTACCGACATAGCCCGCCGGATCGGCAAGTTGTAGCGGCAGTGGGCTGGTCACGTATGTCGCAGAACCTCGGTCCGTTGGAGCAGACGAGTTCTGGAGTGGAGACCGCGTCTCGGCAAGCGTAGCGTAGGACGCCCTCCGGCCCGGTGGACCGACGACTTGCGGAAGGTCGCTGGTGGAGGCTGGATGAGGGAAGCGGAGGACCGGGATATCTGACGCAAAATGGGGGAGACCTATGTCCAGCAGTGGACTGCGATAGGTTGAATAGATAGTGCCCCAGAATTCATATTTATTATTCAGTGCCCCAGAATTCATCTTTATTATACAATGTCCTAGAATTAATATTTATATATAAAGCATGCAATCATATGCCGCGGGGTGTCCGCGCGTTGCGGGAACTGCGCGCTCTTATTTTAGATTATGTTTCTCTGCGGGAAAATATCTTTTAACGCGTTTTAGACTTTTAATTTGTTATTTTTCAATATATTTTATTTTATCATTCGACCCAATTCCTTCGACAGTTCAGTGGCGGTGGCGCCAATGAAGCCGGTGCTAAGGAAGCACGGCAAACTGATCAGTTTGTTCCGTTCGTTCATACTGGCGCGACCGCCCCGACGCAGCCTCAAACAGCAGGGGATACTGCGGGAGCGGGTGTTCGGCTGCGACCTGGGGGAACATCTGCTCAACGCCGGGAGAGACGGTGAGATAGTTTATACTGTGGGGAAACGTGGGATACAGTGGTAGGGAGACATAGCTAGAGAGATAGACGGATAGATAGGACGCTAGCTTCATAGATACTAGAGATAGTCACAAAAGATAGCGAGGGAGACTTACTAATAAGGCGCCCGATAAATAGATACAAAAAATATCAATAAAACTAATGGTAATTCTGAATTGAGACTCCAAATGTGATTTGAATGAAAACTTACTAAATGCGTTAAATTTAGATACATATAAACAATTATACTGCGGGAGCGGGTGTTTGGCTGCGACCTCGGGGAACATCTGGCTCAACGCCGGATGAGACGGTGACACACTTTATACTGTAGGGAAACGTGGGCTACACGTGTGATAGATGTACCTACACAGATGGACAGATAGATAGGGCGACAGGCTCAGAGATAGCTAAGAAGGTTACACGGATAGCGAGGAAGACTGATAACCCGCTCGATGGATATTATAGATGTAACATATAACAAAGATAATAGGAAAAGTCAGAAATAGCTACATTTGAGTGATTAGATGCAAACTTAAGTCCGGCTTTCGACGTGGTCACAGTACAGTTACTGCTTTGGTCAAAGTTACAGATGATATCCGTGCGGGAATGGACCGCAAACATCTTACGATACTTGCCCTTCTTGACTTTTCCAATGCATTTAGCACTGTTGACTTTGACATTCTCCTAGGCTTATTGCGTGCTCTAAATATTTCCTCCATGGTCATTGACTGGCTTTCCAGTTATCTGCATGGCCGGCGACAGCGAATCTGCTATGAGAATTTGTCTTCGGATTGGAGTAATGTTATTGCGGGGGTGCCGCAGGGTGGCGTTTTATCTCCCCTTTTATTCGCCGCTTTCATTAACTCTATAACGGCCGAACTGTCTTCTTCCTATCACTTGTATGCGGATGACCTACAAATTTATTCGCAGGGTCCTCTGAATGATCTCTCTAGTGTAGTTGAAGCAATTAATAAAGATCTTAGTCATATTGTTAACTGGAGTAGATCATTTGGACTTCAGGTCAATCCGTCAAAGACACAAGCGATAATTATGGGTGGGTCGCGATTGCTCGCTAGGTTGGATAGGCAGACTTTTCCTAGCCTTATTTTTGACGGCGTCAGTATTCCATATAGCAATACAGTTCGTAATCTTGGCATAACAATTGACAGCTCTTTAACGTGGAATGCTCAGATTTCTGGTGTCAGTAAGAGAATGTTTGCTGCTGCTGCATCATTGAATAGGTTGCGGAATCTATTACCTATTCCGACTAAGATTGCCTTAGTTCAGGCATTGCTCCTTCCCATCTTGGACTATGCTGATTGTAGTTATTTGGATCTTAGTGAGATTCTCCTAAACAAGTTAGAGAGACTACAGAATTTTTGTATCAGGATAATTTATGGTCTTCGTAAATACGATCGTGTTTCTTTTTATCGTGCAAAACTTAAATGGCTTCCTATACGCCAACGCCGTGATCTTCACGTTCTTTCGCTTTTATACACTATCCTTTTCAATGGAGTGGCACCAGCTTATCTCAAAGAGAAATTTAGTTTCTTACAGTCTTCTCATTATAGTGGTCTGCGTTCATCTTTAAAACTTAATCTTGCTTTTCCTTCTCATTCTTCCCATTCATTTACCCAGTCTTTTGCTGTTCAATCCATTCGACTGTGGAACTCTCTGCCAATGTCCATTCGTCAGTCTCCTTCTCTAACTGTTTTCAAAAGTCGCGTAAAAGAATTTTACCTTTCAATTTAACATTATTATTTTATTTATTTATTTTTTAATATTTTTATTTATGAATGTATCATATATTATGTATGTTATATTCCTTATACCTTAATTTATTAATATAAGCTTATCTATTTGTTTTCATATCAATAATATAAATGTATTAGATATTTTATTTATGTGTAGAGTAATATATATATATATTTTATATATGTATTTATATTTAAATATATTTTTATGTTTATTTATATTTTATATGTATATATGTTAATGTTGAAATATATTTATGTATTTATAAGTTGAATTAAGCTTTTCTTACTTTGCACTGTCTTGCCCTTTCATGTTGTTAATTTTCTATGTTTGTGAGGTTGTCTGGAAGAGATCGCTCCAAGCGATAAGGCCGCCTGAATTGCATTATTTCCCTTTATTTGTTGTTAAATATGTATCTTTTTTTTTTTGGTGTGCAATAAAGAATCATATCTATCTATCTATATATCTTAAAGAGTATTTACTCAATGCAAAAATTGATGGGGAGGGTAGCGGTCTTTATATATGGGAAATAAGATAATATAGCGCGGGAGAGGGATATATAGCTAGGGGCACAGTCGAAAAGGTTTTAAGTCTATTTTCCCAAAAACCAGACTTATTGCACTCTTCGTTAGCGGGCAGAATTTTCATTCAAAATCACGTCGCTCGCAACATGTCAAAGCGACAGTAGTGTGCTCGTGCGTTTGATTTTGTACCCTTTTAATGACGCGTTAAGGGCAAAAATTTAATCAATATTTTGTCATAAATATAACAATAAGTCCATGTATGTGTCAAGCGGCTTGGACATTTTGGTTGATATTTCTTCGTGATTGTACTGTAGTGTGTATAGGCAACCTCCCTCACACATAGACATAAGTTAGTATAATAAGCGTCGTTGTAAGTCATTTGAGATACATTATTATACCAGAGTGTACTCGATACATAGTTTTAAAACTGTAATAATAAACGTTAGTTTATTGTTTATCTAAGGTAATTAATAATTTGTAACAGTGCCAGAGGTGCTAGTGGAGTGCGCCAAGGCCATCGAGGCCCGCGGGCCCGTGGACGGTGTGTACCGGCTGTCGGGCGGCGCGGGCCTGACGCAGCGACTCCGGGCCGCATTCGACGCGGGCCGGGCCCCGGACCTGCGGGCCCCGCCCCTGGCCGGGGACCCGCACGCCGTGCCTAGTCTGCTGAAGATGTACTGCAGGTAACTTCACACTAGATTTTCAAGATACGCAAGAATTAGTTGAAGCTCCGCAGGCTCAAATCTATTGCAGGTAACTAAAGTACCTAAAGGGAGCGTTCAAGTATAACGTTACGCAATTTTTAAAGATTTTTAACCCCCTGTTACTGTAAATTACATAGGGGGCTATATAATTGACAGTAACGTTTTTGAACAAAATGAATGGTGACATCAAATACAATTCACGCTATGCCTAGTCTACTGATGTATTTACGAAAAATATATAAATAAATATATGTCCACTGACATTCACACAGCGCCATCTAGCCCAAGTTAAGCGTGAAGCCTGTAGTATGGGTACTAAACAACGGATAAACATACTTATATTAGACGACCATTTGGTGTAGCGGTTGAGACGTCGACTGCAGCAACAAGGGCGCTGTGTGAATGTCAGTGGATAATTATTTATTTATTAATATATAATAAAAAAATATCTCTCTCTTCAACCTATCGCAGTCCACTGCTGGACATATATCTCCCCAATGTTTCACCAGATATCCATATCAAAAAATGTAATTAAGTAATAAAATCATTTATTCAGTGCCAAACACATGCAACGTTATAAATAGAATAAATCTGAAATCCAAATTACAGTAAGGACACTGAATGGTGCCCACTCAGCTTAATGTCGAGGTACTTAGTAATCTAATAACTTGAAAATTGTTTTCCACAGGGAGCTGCCGAATCCGCTGTGTACATACCAACTGTATGAGAGCTTCGTGGCCGCGGTACAGGCGCCTGACGAGGCGTCCAAACTTAAAGCGGTCAGAGACACTGTGGTCAAACTACCGCCACCCCACTACAGGTGTGTATTACACGCTTAAAATATATTTCTATTACGTATAAATAAAATTAGAGTGTTTGTTTGTAATATTGAAATAACAATTTTTTTCTTTATGTATATGAATCATCATCGTCAGCTCATTAAACGTCCCCACCAAGGGTCACGAGCCTACCCGTGTCGGGTGTTCAGGCCTTAGTCGTCCACGCGGGCCCAGTGCGGGTTGGTCGACTTCACGCACAACCTTTGAATCTCTTCACAGGCGTGCGCAGGTTTCCTCACGATGTTTTCCATCACCGTAAGAGCGTCGGATAACGTACACATATTTTAGAAAATTCGACAATACATTGATACGTGCCGGGATTTAGACCTCAGCCCGATAGGAGGGCAACAGTCCACACCATTGAGCCACCGACGCTACCATTAAATTAAATACAATTAAACTACCCGTGCTAACATACGCAGCTGAGACATGGACACTGACTGCGGGATTGGTTCACAAGTTCAAAGTCACTCAACGCGCAATGGAGCGAGCTATGCTTGGAGTCTCTTGGGGATAAGATCAGAAATGATTTATTCCGCAAGAGAACTAAAGTTACCGACATAGCCCGCCGGATCAGCAAGTTGAAGTGGCAGTGGGCTGGTCACGTATGTCGCAGAACCGATGGCCGTTGGAGCAGACGAGTTCTGGAGTGGAGACCGCGTCTCGGCAAGCGTAGCGTAGGACGCCCTCCGGCCCGATGGACCGACGACTTGCAGAAGGTCGCTGGTGGGAGCTGGATGAGAAAAGCGGAGGACCGGGATATCTGGCGCAAAATGGGGGAGACCTATGTCCAGCAGTGGACTGCGATAGGTTGAAGAGAGAGAGAGAGAGAGAGAATTAAACTATATGAAAACTACATACTATTAACCTGTATTAACATAATTGTTATTGTGTCAATTCCGTGATAGTGGGGGCCTGATGACCTGTGCAACAGGTATGCAAATACTTATTACGGGCGTCAGTTTCACACAAACATAAAATGGTCAATTTATGTTATGAGTTAAACTGTATATTATATATGTTTGTTTGTGAAGAGAAAATAAAGTTTTTTATTATTATTATATAAGTAAGAGCGTCGGTGGCTCAGTGGTGTGGACTGTCGCCTTCCTACCGGGAGGGCTGAGGTTCAAATCCCGACACGTACCAATGTATTTTCGAATTTTCGAAAATAGATGTACGTTATCCGACGCTCTTACGGTGAAGGAAAACATCATGAGGAAACCTTCATGCACGCCTGCGAAGAGACTCGAAGGTTGTGTGTGAAGTCTTCCAACCCGCACTGGGCCCGCGTGGACGACTAAGGCCTAATCACCCTATACGGGTAGGCTCGTGCCCCTCGGTGGGGACGTTTGATGAGCTGATGATGATTATTATTATAAAACTAAATAGAAAATACTGAACCGATGCTGATTTTCCAGGACCCTGGCGTACCTGATGCGTCACCTACGTCGCGTATCACTACTCGGCGCCAGTACCGGGATGACGGCGAGGAATATGGCAATAGTTTGGGCACCAAACCTGTTGAGGAGTCCTAGGCCACAGCACGCTTTGCAGGGGGTCGCTGTGCAGGTGAGATACATATATAACCATTGACATTCACACAGCGCCATCTAGCCCCAAGTTAAACGTGAAGCCTGTATTATGGGTACTAAACAACGGATAAACATTTATATATAAAAAAATCCACTGACATTCACACAGCGCCATCTAACCCCAAGTTAAGCGTGAAGCCTGTAGTACTAGTACTAGTGGGTACTGAACAACGGATACACATACTTATGTACACTTTTTAATAAATACATACATATTATACATAGAAAACACCCACACCATTACAAACAGACATGTTCATGTACACAAATGTTTTTACTGTCTGGCTATCGAACCCGGAACCCTTGGCGTAGTAGCAGACGTCTCAACCGCTACACCAAATGGGTCGTCAAATTGGGTAGTATGTCATTAGATATTGTTATTATTAGTAATTATTATTTGAAACTAATTTTCATATGTTTTGTCATAAGGCGGTGGTGACGGAATTCCTGATATGCTACGCTGAAGAGTTGTTCGCGTCGGAGCAGGGCGCTGATGCAGACTCTGGGCCCAACTCTTTGGACCAGGTAAGCAATTGAACTTTGATTAGAACTAGCTTTCCACCGCGTTATTACCCGCTTTATATAGTTCGCATTTACATTAAAAGTATAAAAATTCAAAATAACCATAATAGTTCCAACGAACTGTTCAATCTGATACCTGCTGCTGAATTTCATCATCGGACTACCCGCCACAAGATGAAATTCCATCCTCATCATCTTGATGGTTGGCGTTCGACTACAGTTCGATTCATGCGTAATTTTCTTCCACGTACTGTACTTATATGGAACGATCTTCCAGCAGCGGTGTTTCCTGACAAATATGACATGGCTAATTTTAAGAAAAGAGCATATTCCTATCTAAAAGGCAAGCAACGCACCGGTGGCACTTCTGTGTCACCGTTGTCCTGGGCGAGATGAACACTTTCCATCAGGTGTCTCTCTTGCTCGTTTGCTCCCTATATCATAAAAAAAAAAAAAAAAAAAAAAAATAGAATAGAATATTAAACGCTATTTTGTAAACTGTTTTTCGATACAACCTTTCGTTATCGAAATATTGAGCTTAAAGCTATAGTGCCTCATTCTTAATGCGCACCGCAAAGGAACTCTTTGCCTCCTCATGAGTTCCCCGATCATTACAACCTTGCCGTCTTCAAGGCAACAGTGAATAGGCTGTTTCTAGGCAGGCATGATCCATCCTCGGCCGCAATCATCACTTACCATCAGGTGAGATGGCGCTCAAATGTCTGCCTATAGATGATAAAAAAAAAATATGAATTTATTAGGTATTTTTTGGAAAATAGAAAACATAGTGCTCTGACAAATCTTCAATACCTTTTTGCCAGTACTACCTCCCCAACCCACGCCATGTTTGAACGCCTGTGCTCTGCAGTGCGACTGTATAGGCGTATCAATTGACCAATATAACAATAATAATAAGCATTTATTTTCATATTACAAATTGATCCATTGATTAGTGGTATTAGTAGGCATATAATTATAATACTAATATGTGTCGTGTGAGAATGTGTCGCACATACAATGAGCTGGTCCGCGTGCGGGGTAATGGAGAGATAGACTTCTTCAATGATAATTTTATTTGTTATAAAAAAGCGATATCTTGAGCCTTAATGACTTAGGAAAGCTATTAATTGTAAGTTTGTTAGTACTCTGTTTTTTCCTTTTTCTAAATATTATTATAGCCTATTATATTTTAAAAAAAAGTCCTGAAATCACGCTGTATACACCGTCTCTGGGCTACAGTCCTGTCCAGTCAACTGTTTTATTTTAATGTGTTTCATGTAAAGACTGTATTCTGTTTGTGTACCATACATGAATAAAAAAAATAAAAAAAATGTAGTACAAAGCACACACAACAAAACAACAAACAACTAGGTGGTAGACTCGATATTGAGTCGTCTAAGTAGGTACCACCGCAGTGCCAGATATCGTCCACTAGGTGGTAGACTCGATACTGAGTCGTCTAGGTAGGTACCACCGCAGTGCCAGATATCGTCCACTAGGTGGTAGACTCGATACTGAGTCGTCTAGGTAGGTACCACCGCAGTGCCAGATATCGTCCCATGGAACAGGAGTGTTATGCACTTCTGTGTTTCGGGATGAGGGCACTGTAGCTAGTGTAATTACTGAGTATAAGAGACCTAACATCTGTTGTCTCGGGTGACGGTTGCAGTGCGGCATTAATGGAGGATTATAACTGTCTGTTAGTTATTGGTCTCCTTTAATGTCGCTCTGTCATGGTGTGGCGTAACACTTACCATCAGGTGAGTGTCCAGATCGTCTTGTACACTTATAACATAAAAAAAACAAAAATAAAATAAACATACAAAACATTTCATCTCTGCATCTGCCGATCACATACGTCACGTGTCAGCATACGCACGAAATGTTTCAATATAGGAGAGTCGTAGGTGTCCGTTATACTCTTTGGGATACTGTTGGGGCTCCCCCGCCGTCTGTCCAACAACAAAGCTGTCTTTTTTTCTTTGAACTGCAAAGAAACTATCAGTTCTTGCCTTAACAAACAATATGTGTGCCCCAGGACAAATGCGAGTCCTTGGACAGCCAAGCGGAGGTGGAACTTCGCGGTTTAGAATCGGGCCGGAGGCCTAAAAGTCTCCCCCTGCATCCGCCCACCAAACTGTTGAGTTTGGAAGAGGCCCGTCGTCGGGGACATGTCAACGCGGGATCCACGCCCGAACCGCCGCAACTTAGACCTTCTGCACATCTCACGCCCAAGTATATCGAGGTGGGTATACACAGAGATACGTACATAGAATGACACATATACAAACAGTGGCGTGCACAGAGATTATGAGTCAGGATTGCCAACCCCGAAACGAAATTCTTCGTACATCAGCATCAAAAAATCTCGTATTTTGACTTTCTAACCTCGTACCTCTAAAAAAACGCTTTCATCATTATAAATACTAAATAAAATAAACATTTGCTAGCTATACTTACTAAAAAAAACGGCACTTTGTGATAGAGCCGGAGAACAAATTGTTTTATTAATCGAGGTTTTCCCAGTTTATTGTGTAAAAGTTTGAGTTCTGATAGATGTCACTAGTATTAAATATGTAGCATGGTCATATTGCAAAATCTCGTACATAATTAAAAAACAGTGCTACAATAATATTACTACGTCCTTCCTGGTACAAAAATGCTGACGTATCATTATAATAATACTGTTTTAAGAGATTGTGGTTACCAGCCAGAAAGTCCATCAGGTCATTATATGTAAAGTGTGTTTGTAGTTATACGTATATTTATCAATAATTGTTTGCTTTTAGGTCGGCTCTGGTCCAAACAATCTGCCACAGTACCACACAGTGCTCGATCTACCGTTGCCTGGTAAGATTATTTTTCCTTCTTTACATAAAAGTCGGTTTTTATCTCGCCCGGTGATGCATGCTGGCCGCCGTTTGTAACTCAATTGAGGGCGCCACTGAGACCTCTATCGACTATCGGTTATATATTTTTTTGATTGTGGTTCATATGTATAGGTTATGCGTCGGTGGCTTATTTGTGTGGACTGTTGCCTTTCGATCGGGAGGGCGCAGGTTCAAACGCCGCTACGTACGTATTTTAAAATTTTCAAAATGATATGTACGTTATACGACGCTCTTACGGTGAAGGAAAACATCGTGAGGACACCTGCGCACGCCTGCGAAGAGATTCAAAGGTTGTGCGTGAAGTCGTCCAACCCGCACTGGGCCCGCGTGGACGACCAAGGCCTGTACACCCTTGACGCTCGTGTCCCGGACGTATAATGAGCTGACGATGATGATGATAGGTTATATTAAAATGAACATTTGTTTCAGGCAAGCGCGGTGTGAAGCGGTCCCCGTCGGGTTGGCGCGGGTTGTTCTCCCGGTCTAAGCAACGACCGCCTCCGGCTACTTTGGCTGTACCAACACCCCCCGATGAACCCCCCGTACAGGTAATTTGATATAAGAAGCTAGTGTTAAACTAATCAATCAATATTTAATGACTCATTTCTAATCAATCAATGTTTAATGACTCATTTCAAATTAATCAATATTTTATGACTCATTTGGTGTTATATTGGTAACTTTATTGTTACTAGGTGGAAGACTCGGTACTGAGTCGTCTAGGTAGGTACCACCGCAGTGCCAGATATCGTCCACTAGGTGGTAGACTCGGTACTGAGTCGTCTAGGTAGGTACCACCGCAGTGACAGATATCGTCCACTAGGTGGTAGACTCGGTACTGAGTCGTCTAGGTAGGTACCACCGCAGTGCCAGATATCGTCCACTAGGTGGTAGACTCGGTACTGAGTCGTCTAGGTAGGTACCACCGCAGTGCCAGATATCGTCCACTAGGTGGTAGACTCGGTACTGAGTCGTCTAGGTAGGTACCACCGCAGTGACAGATATCGTCCACTAGGTGGTAGACTCGGTACTGAGTCGTCTAGGTAGGTACCACCGCAGTGCCAGATATCGTCCACTAGGTGGTAGACTCGGTACTGAGTCGTCTAGGTAGGTACCACCGCAGTGACAGATATCGTCCCGTGAAAACACGAGTGTTATGTCTTTTTGTGTTTCGGGATGAGGCACTGTAGCTAGTGAAATTACCGGGTATAAGAGACCTAACATCTGTCGTCTCGGGTGTAGGGCGCAGTGCGGCATTGATGGAAAATGATAACCGTCTGTCATTTGTTGGTCTCCTTCAATGCCGCACTGTCATGGTCAGGCGTATCACTTCCACCATCAGGTGAGCGTGCTGACCGTCCTATTCACTTCGTAAAATAATCAATAATTGTATTTCTGAGAATGAAACATGTGTTTATATTTATATAACTTGACAAAGATAGAAATGTAGTGGGTGGGACTAGTATTGCAATTTTATTATCTATACCCGTGGTCGTCAAACTGCGGCCCGCGACCTAATCCGGTAAAGTTGTGAAGGCCATCCGCGGCCAACAGCAAAAAGATATAATGTCCCGTTTTAAAGTATTTTTTTAAAATAAACAAGACTCTATACATTACATATCGTTCGACATCATTAGGAAATTATGATATTTCATGAATGTCAGAAATTTAGCTGATATTGTTCTTCATCATCATCATTAAACGTCCCACCGAGGGCACGAGCCTACCCGTTATAGGGTGATTAGGCCTTAGTCGTCCACGCTGGGCCCAGTGCGGATTGGACGACTTCACACACAACCTTCGAATCTCTTCGCAGCGTGCATGAAGGTTTCCTCACGATGTTTTCCTTCACCGTATGAGCGTCGGATAACGAACATATATTTCGAAATCCGAAAATACATTGGTACGTGTCGGGATTTGAACCATATTATGATATGTTCTTTAATAATGTCCAAATGGAAAAAAGTGCTCTTATACTTACGAAATTATAGCAATGTTTCGGTAAGTAAGCTGGCCGAAGGTTTCGCCCAGTATGTTCAATAGCACGCCTCCGTTTCGTGACTTAACTGAGTATGCTGGGCGTAGGTTTTTCGCTCAGCATACTCACCTCACTGAGCGAATACCAAACGAGCTATATTGCACCATCATTTCATCAGGTCAAAAGTCAAGCAATAGTTTTATTGCTGTTGGGCCCTCATCAGAATCATTTTTGAGACAAATTGTACATAGGTACATTCATAGATTTAGAATTATGGCGCTAACCACGGCAGCGGTTGCGGGAACGGTAGAGTAGGGGGTGCTAAGAATCCCCGGGCTACGGACAGCTGCCATAAAAAAACGAGAACTGGCGACGTATTATGGACGCACACTACGGCTGAATCATCGCTTCTCCGAACTAGAAGAAGAGTAAAGTCGGATAACTGGACCATACTAGAGTTATCAGAAGTCTGAATGTGGTGTCGGTTTCTGGTGCAAAAGACCCTTATTAACGGCATTGTGAAAATCAGTAGTGGTGTGTCGAACCGGGTTGTGTACCTCGTACTTAAACTTACCGACAGGCACTTCCTGAAGATGGTACAGATATATGCGCCGACCTCGTCACGCTCTTACGAAGAGGTTGAAGCCATTTATGAGGATATAATCTCGACCTACTACAATGTTGTAATGGGGCACTTCAACACTAAAATGGGAGTACAAGAACGCGACGAATCGAAAATTGAACCTCACAGATCCATTAAGATTGGAGCGCAGGAATCACACAAAATGGAGGGGCTCTTCATGACGATTTCTTCTTCAAGGAGAATCCTTAAAGAAAATAGACCTGCCCCGGACTCTGTGACAATGAACAAGATAGATTTTACCAAGGCGGCTATGGATAATATTTTTAAGAATTTTTCAATGGTCAATAGGTACAGTTTCAATTGGAACTTGAAAATCAATTAACCTTTCTGGAAACCACTGGCGGCGTGGACGAGATAACCGACTCCGTGATGATGATGCTGAAAATGCCTGCAACCCAGAGTCATCCAAATTTTCTCCCGAAACCCTGTATCTGATGAGGCTGAGACGTGAGTTGCCATTTACTGATGTAGCTTCGCCGGAATATCAGGCTCTCTCGAAGCGGATATTAAAACTCGTTCGCAGGGACCTTCACTGATTCAATACAAGGTCTCTAAGGACTTTACAGATCAGAACACGGGGCCCAAAGTTTTCCGAAAACCATTTGGTTGGAGCTTGAGACAACACACGGCCAATTACTCACATCTCGCCGACAAATCCTGAAAGAACAACCTCTTTACATATTTTTATGGACGACTTTAATCGTCGAGCGCAAATCAGCCACTGACCGAGGACACCGAAGATCCACGTTTACCACTTTATCACGCAATTATAAGCAATATCCCGGATATCGACGTCCGAGTAAGTCAGATTAGTGCTGCACTAATCTAGCCCAGGGTGATGACGGTATTACGACAGAGTTAGGAGCTCTGTGCAAGCCGGTGGACAACCCGTCCTTAGGGCATTAGTTGAGCTCTTTAAAGCCGTCATCCACCAGGGAACTACACCGGAATTGTGGTCCAGAGGCGTCGTCGTCTTGTTCTTCAAGAAGGGTGATAAACTCTCTTGAAGAATTATAGACCGGGTTGTGATTATGTAAATCTGTGACGAATCGTCTCACAATAAGACTTGACAAAGTTGGTCGTTTAGCATGGTTTATATCTTGTTAGTTAAACCGCAATAAATGGATTCATCCATTTTAAATAACAAGATTTTTTGATTCCCGTCAGATCGTCGGGGTTTTAAACTTCAGATAATTTCTTTTTCGATTAACCATTGTCGCACACTAGCCACATAATTTTGGGCAAATAGTTTTAGGCACCCAACCACGGCTTAGCTAAATTACATACTTGCACTTTTAAGAAGTCATAATAAGTAGTTTTCGCAGAGTTAGTTATAAATTTTCATTGATATGAAACACATATTTAGCATAGATACGACAAAAACACTACAAATTGTTTAAGTATCTTCTCCTTGATGTAAACATCGCGTTAATTTTAACTTTACTTATAACAGTACTATGTCAAACTCGTGCCCCGATATAAAATTGAAAAGCTGTGGAAGCTGATAGATAAAAACCGATAGTAGATTTGTAAAAGTTAAAAAAAACTCCGGAAAATGTCATAAGGTAAAATTTTATAGATATGTGTAATCTAATGAACAATATGTATAAATACTTTTTTCGACACCAACTTCCAAGAAACTTCTGCGGCCCTGCATTGGCACTCACATTGGCATGTGTGGCCCTTGGTTAGTAAAGTCTGACGACCGCTGATCTATACCATGCTTAGATAAACAATTAACTGACTAGATGCACAATCAATCTCACTCAAAAAGTGTCCGCAGAATTCTCATTCATATTCACGTTGCTCGCTAAATGTAAGAGCGACATTGTAGTATGCTCGTACTTTTGATTTTGTACCCTTTTAATGACGCCTTAAGGTCAAAATATTAATGAATGAATGTCAACGTACAGATCTTGCCAAACTTTATGGTCGCTCTGAATATAATCAAAGTGCTTACTGCGTAGGTATATTCAAGTACAATACGTATGGATTTTGTAAACTGCGTATCGTCTTGTGCTAAGTTCGGAGCGGCCGGAAATTTTGGCGAGACCTATACGTGTCAAGCGTAGGGATGAAACGATATGAGTAAATACGAGTACATACTCGATACTTATATTCGATAACAGGTATTTTTAGTATCGATACTTTATAATTAAGTATCGAGTAGGTATCGGTTAAAAGTAATCATATCATATTAGTACTTTACTATAGTTTAAAAACCTTTATTTGAAGTTCTTCCAAATGTGTGTGGGAAATCGTACATAAATAATAATATTAAAATATATATGAAAATTCAACCTGCGATTCATTTTCAAGTCGGAAAATGAATCAACGAATAGATTTTGATTTCGGTCACAACCCAAACAACTTACAGTTGGCAAAAAGTGAAAGCGCTCCAAGAAAGCCGCTTACTTGAAATTTTCCAAATCTATTCGATACGAGTAAGTATCGATACTTTTCAATCGATACCGAGTACGTTTCGATACAGTATCGAGTAAAAGTATCGATACCTCAATGGTATCGTTTCATCCCTAGTCAAGCGTCTCGGTCATTTTTTGTTAGTATTTTTTCGTGATTTTGACCTATATTTCATAAATAGTATATTCTATTCAATAAATAAAATGTCCAGCAGGAAGCGGAGCCTATTTCTGGTGCTACCTCCGAGGCGTGAAGTCCTGCGAGTCCCTGTCGTCGGAGTGTGACGCGCTCGCCCCCTTGAGGAGGAGGGAGCCGCCTACACTGACACACCACACGAGGTACGTCGGCCTGTACCCCACTGCAGGGTGCAGGCCTTGTCGCATCGTATATGTAACAGGCTCCGTAAATGTACTTACCTATATTGTTTTAACATGTTTGTAACTTATGGAGTACAATTAAATGAATATGAATAAAACTAGCTGTTCCGCGCGGTTTTACCCGCGTTTTAAGTTTATATACTCCCGCAGTAAAACATAACCTTAAAACGCGCGGCCACCGCGTGGCAAAGCATTGCTTTACTTTTCTAAAATTAAAAAATTGGCCAAGCGCGAGTCGGACTCGCCCGTGGAGGGTTCCGCAGCAACAAGTAACATAAAACAAAATATTTTTTATTTACTTAGGCACCTACTACAGCTTTAATATGAAAAAATTGTGGTTCACCGTTTATGACGTATAAGATAAAACATACACACCAGAAATCGTTCAAACTAAATTTCGTTATTAGATTTCATGGTCATGTACAACATTAATTTTACCAACCCCATAGTTTCGAAATTAGAGGAGGAGGGGGGACCCTTTTTTCAACGCTGGAAGTTATTCTCGCGCAAACTATTCAATAAATAAAAAAATGATATTAGAAACCACTTTACCATGTTTTTAAATGTGTAGATTTATTGATACCCCACACGGCGGGGTAAAATGAAAAAAAAAATTTGAGTTTCAGTTCAATGTATGGGGAACCCCATAATATATTATTAATGTTTCAAGTTTCTTGTCAAAACCTAATAGCGGTTCACAGAATACATATACTTAGAAAGTTTGAGTAGTGTAGTGCTTATAGTTTCGGAGAAAAAAGGGTGTGACATACGGACGGACGGACATACAGACAGACTTGACGAATCTATAAGGGTTCCGTTTTTTGCCATTTGGCTACGGAACCCTAAAAATGAAATTGAATAATTAATTTGTTTATTTTATTTTTATACATTTGTGTAGGTCGTCGTCGTGCGACTCGTACTTCGAGCCGTGGCAGGCGGAGTTGGCGGAGATGAGGTTGCGTCTGTCTCCGCAGGAACGGGACTTGCACATGTTCAGCGAGGAGGACGACCACCATCATAATGCGCAGGTTAATGTCACTCTTTCTCTTTGTCTCTCTTTTTCTCTCTCTTACTCCCTCCCTTTCCTTCTGTGTCTGTCCCTTACTCTATCTTTTTCTCTCTTCCACTCTTTCTCTCCCTCAGTCTCTCCCTTTCTTTCTCTATCTGTCCGTAACTCCTTCTCTTTCTCTCTTCCATTCTTTCTCTTTATTTCTCTTACTCCGTCCCTTTACTCCTCCCTTTCTTTATATATCTGTCCCTTAACCTATCTGTATCTCTTTCTGTCCTTCCCTCTCTTCATTTCTCTCTCATTACCACCCTCTACCCCTACCTTTCTTCCTGTTTCTGTCCCTTACTCTATCTCTTTTTCTCTTCGCTCGCTTTCTCTCTTTCTCTATATATCTGTCTTTCATTTTCTTTAAAATAAGTTGCTTATATTAAGGTTGCTCTACGTAAATGGTCAACATTATGTACTGATCACTAACTATTCCATCTTGTAAAAAATGTACATGCACTAAACGATTCGATCCACTTTCTCCTTCTCTTTCTCTCGATCCCTATCTCCTATCTTTTCTCTTTCCTTCTTTCTCTCTCTCTTTCTCACTCCCTCTCTCTATAGTAATTGATTTGAGTTCTCTCTTTCCCCTCTCTCCCTCCGTAAGGTCGGGTATAGGGCCGTCTGAATAGATACAAGGTTCTGACCATATTATTCCGATATGTTGTATTGGTTTGGTTATAATTGGAGTTGTGTTGTCCACAGGGTGATTCGGCTTGCTCCACACCGCCCGAGTCATTCAATTGCAGCGCTGAACCCAGCCCTAGGAAACTAACGTTTGCTAATGGACTCCAAAACGAACTTAACGAGAGGTAACAGTAAAAATTAATCAAAGTCGAAGTCAAAATCCATTTATTCAAATTAAAGCACAAAGCTCAATTGTGTGGACTGTTGCCCTCCTACCGGAAAGGCTGAGGTTCAAACCTCGCCACGTACCAATGTGTTTTCGAAAACGAAATTATATGTATGTAATCCGACGCTTACGGTGAAGGAAAACATCGTGAGGAAACCTGCTCACGCCTACGAAGAGATTTATAGGTTGTGCGTGTGCGCGTGTCCAACCCGCACTGGGCGTGGACGACTAAGGCCTGTACACCCGCCACGGGAAGGCTCGGGCCTCGCGGGTGGGACGTTCGTATCATCAGTTTAAAAAATCAGCTCAAAAAGCACTCATGAACGTCAGAAAGAATACAAAAATACAATAAAAAAACATTTTAAATACCAAAGTAAAGCACAAAAATGAATTTTGATGCTTGGAAAAAAGCGCTTTCTGTGTTTTGGCTTGTTGAGAAAGAAGCACCCAAGAAAACTCAACAGTACAGATATCTTATTAACACTGAAATAGCTGAGCTGTTTAAGATCATGGTATTATATCACATAAATATTCGGCAATAGTATAGTACACTTTTTTGGAAAGGTGGTTTACTATTCTAGCTTTAAACATGTGTAAAACATTTGCGGTGCCTTATTGAAAAACTTTATACATCTTCCTTTAAAAGATTTACCTACTTTATGTAGTTCTTAATTACCGAGTATAAGAGACCTAACATCTGTTATGGTGTCAGGCGCAGTGCGGCATTGATTTATTGAGAACAGCCAACAAAAACAAACACCATACAATAATAAACTTAATTTACAAAAACATAACTGTAGTGTTGCCGTAGGCTGCCACGGCAAGCACAGCTAAATAATGAGTCGTTGGAATCGACTGAAACGCTTATAATTATAAATAAATCATTAGTTTATATTTTTCTACTCATTTCTCCTAGCTAGTGGCAGCTAAGTAGACTTAAACTTAAATAACGATGTGAAAAATGTATGGATTCGTGATATGCTCACAAAACAATCGTAAAAAGTGTTCCGAATGCAGCGACAGCACACATATACATATTTCGAATGAGCGCACATTTACCTAAACAAAAGAGTACAAACTGTACTCTCTTCGGCGGTTCGTTTTTGAGGTACGGATGGCGTATCTACCTTTATATATACAAAATATCATTGAACTTAAATTGATGGAGAATAATAACTATCTGACAGTAGTCGGTCTCCTTCAATGCCGCTCTGTCATGGTCAGGCGTATCACTTACCATCAGGTGAGCGTCTTGACCGTCCTTTACACTGTAACATGAAAATAAAATATAATCTTAACTTTTTCCCAATCAGGAACCGTCGTTTGCAAGAGCAACTGGCCCAAATCGGGTACATAGATGGGGACGCGCCGAGGGCGGCGAGACGGCCCCCGCCCCAAGATCCCCGCCCACCAGGACTTGCCTAAAAGGTATGTTTATTTCGCAACCTTTGTATCTCTTCGCAGGCGTGCGCAGGTTTCCTCACGATGTTCTCCTTCACTGTAAGAGCGTCGGATAAACGTACGTATAATATTCGAAAATTCAAAAACACATTGGTGCGTGCGGGATTTGAACCTGCACCCTCCAGATTGGAAGGCAACAGTCCACACTGATGGGCCACCGACGCTCTTAACGCGTTAATGTTAGCTTGCGTTAATTCTTCCGAAATGTAACGCTTGAACATTTAATTTTTATTTTTAATGAAGCTACTTTTTAAATAGCGGACTTAGATGAATAAAAGCTAACTATATGCATAGACAATTACAAAGAAATATCAACCAAAAAATGTTCGAGCCGCTTGACACATGTTGACTTATGGTCATATTTATGACATAAAATTATTAATTACAATTTTGATCTTACGCGTCATAAAAAGTTACCAAAATCAAAAGAACGAACACTCTAATATATATTCAAAGATTTTTAACTTTTGTCAACAGACTATGCAAAGATCGCGACAATCCATTACCACCGCTTCCGGACATACAAAACTCATTGGGCAACGTCAAAATGAGGTACATATATACATATAAAGCTTAATAATATATATATATATATATATATATATATATATATATATATATATATATATATATATATATATATATATATATATATATATATATATATATATTATATATATATATATATTATATATATATATTGTTTCTTGTGTTGCCATTAATAGAACTTGTTACCTACATAATCCTTTGAATTGGAAATATTTTAGATTGCTTCTGTAGTGTTTTATAATAACTAATGGTTCAGGATATAAGCATGCGTTATTTGGGGAATGTGGTGAATTATTTAAAACAAAGTGTACAAGCTTTGGATTACAATATCGCCAGATGGATTTAAATCTAACGGTGTTTACAATGTTACGGTAACATATACACCAAATCAAGTCTTAGAAACTTTAAGCAGGTTTTGAAGATACTAGTATGACAGTGAAATAATAAGACCTCTTGAGTCGATTTGCTAAATACAAAATAGCCTACCCCAACTGGTATTCGAACCCGACCCTCTTGAGGGTTGTTGTCTGAATCTCACAACACTTCACTAGATGTTTGTACAATATTTTTAATGAAAATGTTTATATTGTTCATTTATTTGTCGAATCATGTGTTAATACGTGATTTTTAAATTCACAACTTCTCTTAAATTTGTACTTGATAAGTCACTGCTATCAGTAAATCATATCCAGCCAATAGTTACTAATTAATTATTAGCGAAGCGCCGTCTTATTAGTGGCTAACTTATTTTTAAAAAGATACTGGAGCAGTCTTGAAATATTTCCAATCAGTTTTTCAGAAATACTTTTCATTGTACAATTTCATGTTTTTTATCCATTTTCTTTCCGAAACCACATTATAAGATTGTTTTAGTAGTATTTTTTCAAACATAAAGTTTTTCTAATCTCACTAAGTTCCCCTTTAGGATAGGTAATAATAATTGAATTAAAAAAACTCGTGACTCGATTGGTTCTTTACCATCAAAAAAAATTAAAATAAGATATTCCTAAGATAAAATAATACTTCAAAACATGATTTAAAGGCTTGTACTTTACTATCTTATGAATTACGTTTTTTACGTAACCTATTTCAATCTCAAATGTTTGTTATTTGCAAATAAGTGTTTTCAAAAGTTCTTAGGTTTGCATTTTAAAAATCCTTTGTTTAAATTAATTTTATAATGTGGTTTCGTCTATCGTCTAATGAGTTTCATGTTTTGTAATTGTAACAGAAACGTAGATTTTTGTATTGTTTGTATAGTTAATTATATTCAGGAATAGATATTGATTGAGAATATTACATCGTTTGAAATAGTGTAGTAATAATAGATATATTTTTTAACTATATAATGTTAACTCACTTTCATAGCTCAGCTATATAGAAAGCTTTTGATATAAGACAATTCTCAAAACCGTAAACCAAAAGAATTCATTATAACAACTGACTAACGTCAAATGTAATAAGGTAACTAATTTTACCATTGAGGGTTGTTGAAACAAAAAAAAATACAACTTAACTATACTAACTTAAACTTTCAAGAAAGAAATAAACCTCGGACCCTTAAGTAAGTTTTCAACAAAGAAATAAATCTACATTTCCAATACAAAAATATACTAAAGTAACAATACAAAAATCTACACATCTATCACTAACAAGGCTAACACTTGCAGGGAGCGCCATTCCCCCCGCAAGACTAAACCGTCAGCCAGGTACAGCGGCGTCCACCATCCCCCCACCCTCCCGGAGGACCATCCCCGCCACAGCTGGCAGGGCAAAGACCACTCCACACTCATCAAAGTGGACTGGCCCATAGACAATTCGTCCATAAGCAACCTAACAACAAGCACGATAAACTCGACGCCTCTAACCCCGGTCACGCCAGTGTACGAAGCGTTGGAGAGCGATTCGGAGGTCAGCGAAGCTAATAAGCACACGATCAAGATTGAGAGCAAAACGTGCGAGAATTGCGACGAGGAGAAGTGTTTGAAGTGCGAATTAAGAGCGACTGATTATAACAATCAACACGACAGTCTGGAACCTAGTCCGGCCCATTCCACGGACATAAGCTACCAGAATCTGAACCGGCTGTCCGCCGTATCGACGTCTTCCAACTCGGAATCGGACAAGAAGAAGGCGTACGAGAACTGTGACGTCATGAAAGTGATGACGTCGTCGCACGAAAGCTCGTCTAGCTATTCAAACGCGAGTCCGAAGCAGGATTATGAGTGCTACAACTTTTCAAGGCCTAACTATATAAATTTACAATCGTCTAGTACGTCAAAATCTTCGCCGGGAAGTCCTTTAAAGAGTCCTCTAAAGTCAACCATAAGTATAACATTCAGATCGCCGACCAAAGTGAAATCGAATGACTACGAGCCCATAGACAATATGGACACACCGACAAACGATAGAGATTCGGTGTACGAAGACATTGATCTAGAGAAAAACTTGTCTATAGTTGAAGATGCTTCCGTGCCGGAAACGGATGCAAGCTTACCAACGCAACAGGCGTGCCAACCTGATGACTTCAAAGATCTGATCATTCTAGAAACGCCGACGGAACAAGACGCGGACGTGTACAGCCAAGTCAAGTTCTTTAAGAAGAGCATCGAAGAAGTAAACGCAATGATACTAGAGACGCCTGAAAAGGAGAAACATTATGAGAACGTGGGATTTGCCGACAAGTCATACGAAAATATCAATGTGGATACTTTAAAAATCTGTGATAAAGATGTACAGCTGAAAATAGACAATGACAGCAAAGATGATCTAGAAAAAGACAATGGAAACATAATTAAAGTCTCAAATTTGAATGTGAGAGAGCTAGCTAATCGATTCGAAAGTCCGACAGAACAAAAAGGGCCGTTTACCTTCGAGAAATTCAAAGCGGAAATCAAGTATCCGAGCTTAGAAAGAAAAGAGGAAGATAAGAAAGATACCGTAGAAGTCAGAAAGAAAGAGCTCACTCTCAAACTACCACCGCCAGTGTCCCCTAAAACGTATAAATTGTCAAAGAATTCATGCAACGCGAGGTCTTTGGACGAGAACGCTTTCGTCAAGGAGTTTGGTCACGACAAAACCTACGTGGACCGTAGAAAAAGTCTAGAAGTGAAAGATCTAGTTAAGAAATCACCGAAATACCTTCCAGACTTGAATTTGAACATGGAAGAGAATAATGTCGAGGCGAAATGTGAAAGCGTAACACCAACGACAGAGAACAAAATCTCCTTGGTGCAGTTCAATGAAAACAGACCCGCAGAACTTAAGAACCTGATCAATATGGACTCTGACAAGAAGTTGAGTAGGGAACGAATAGAGAAGTATAAAGAAGAAAGAAGAAACTTCCTAAGAGAGAAATACAGCTCGCAATCGTTCAGGAGCAATCCAGAGCAATTGACTAGGATAAAAATAAAGAAAGATATGGAGAAAATCGATAGTTGCGAACGCTTAAAAGAATTGCCAAAGTTTGAGAGGAGGAACACGGTGGACCTAGGTCAAAGGATGAGGTTCTCGTTAGCTAGGAGTACTAATAATCTAGACACAATACAGTCTCCAACTAGTCCTGTGAGGGAAATGAAGGGGGGGGAGAGCAGTCGGGATGTATCACGACGGGATTACGAAAGGTGAGTGGGCTTGTGTTTGCATGTAATTTAGTATCTATTTTCATTGAATTTGAGTTCAAATTTGCGTAGATTTAACTACAGTGTACGTTTATTAGAGGGATTATATTCTATAATATAAATATCATTCGAGTAAATAACTGAAGGTAGGTTTAAGTTAGCACAGATGTTTTAATTTTTACTCTGACCAGTCAACAGATAAACAAGTTAAACTTGTGTAGGTAATATTTTAAATGAATTGTAAATTTACAAAAATGGCCGTTTTGGTTATTTTAGAAGATTTTGTTAAGGTGTAAATTTTGGGTCGCGTTTTTTTTTTCGAGTAATCTCTATTTATATTGGTTTTTATTACAAGTTTTATACCATATGGTCATTGTTATATGTTTTTGTTTAATAATGTTTGAATGTAGCATTTATTAAATGAATTTTATTATAACTAAAGTAAAAATTATTCAGGTTAATTATGTGGGAATAACTCATGACTACACTAAACTTAATATTGTTGATTTCCAAACAAGTAATATTTAGTTTTCGTGGATAAGAAATAAGCTAGTAAGAAAATATAAAACGTGACAAGGCAGCTACTACGAACATCGACACAGACGACATCTGGCACTTCGGTGGTACCTACCTAGACGACTCAGTATCGAGTCTACCACCTAGTGGACGATATCTGGCACTGCGGTGGTACCTACCTAGACGACTCAGTATCGAGTCTACCACCTAGTGGACGATATCTGGCACTGCGGTGGTACCTACCTAGACGACTCAGTATCGAGTCTACCACCTAGTGGACGATATCTGGCACTGCGGTGGTACCTACCTAGACGACTCAGTACCGAGTCTACACCTAGTGGACGATATCTGGCACTGCGGTGGTACCTACCTAGACGACTCAGTACCGAGTCTACACCTAGTGGACGATATCTGGCACTGCGGTGGTACCTACCTAGACGACTCAGTACCGAGTCTACCACCTAGTGGACGATATCTGGCACTGCGGTGGTACCTACCTAGACGACTCAGTACCGAGTCTAACACCTAGTAAAGTTGCCGGTTTGGAAGTTGCCAAGTACCAAGGATATTTTTAGGAATAAAAACATCGATTTAATTCTTCTCCTATTACGTTTCGTATTACTTGAACGCCCCCTCATGTTACCAACAGTTTGTATTGAGCGTTCAAGCGTAGCGTAGGACGCCCTCCGGCCGACTTGCGGGCGGTCGCTGGTGGAGGCTGGATGAGGAAAGCATAGGACATATTTTGCGCCATATATGGGATATCTGGCGCAAAATGGGGGAAGCCTATGTCCAAAGAGAAGAGAGCGTTCAAGATTGAAATCAACATCGAAATTATTGTAAAATTGCCATTATTATTTCAGAAAGGAGAAGGTGTCACCGTCGTACAATATCCGAGACATGGCGGCCATGTTTGAACAGAAGTCGCAGAGCGGACAGACAGGCTGAGGTTGCCATGGTGACGGTGACGTCATGGGGGGAGGGCACCGGTATAAAAGGCATTAAGACACAAGATGATTTATACTAGAAAGGGAAAATGTTTTATATAGAAGAACGGCGAGAGTCATTTGACTCTACGAATCATAATATATAAGGATTAAAAACGCCTTTTCAAGTTATAAACCATAGACAAAAATCATAGTGTCACACAATATGATATAGACAATATAATTGATAAATATAAAAAGCCCTTAAACTAGAAATACCGCGGTGTCATTTCCTCCTATGCGTTGTGTTTAAATTGTTATTATGGAATAAATAGATGTACTCCTCAAAGTGTAATGTACGGGCAAAAGACGCCTAGGCAATGGGCAAGCGACAGTCGAATCGAAACAACAATTGCTACGTGTAGACTATGACAGTTTCAAATTTACTTACGGACTCTGTCGTTTTTATGTGAACCCGCCATATTGGCAACCGGGACTGCTTTATGTATCAAGGAATCTAAGAATATTGAAACAAGACTTTAATTTTAAAACTTAATTTTTAAGGTCGAGAGCTTAGATCAATAATACGTTAACTAGTTACACAATCACGAAGAAATGTCACAAAAAAATGTCCGAGCCCCATGACACATACATATAGTTATATTTTGAAAGTAAAATTATTCATTCAAATTTTGACTTTAACGCGTCCTAGAAAGAGAACAAAAGCACGAGCACACTATTATGTCATAATGACATGAAGCGAGCGACGTGATTATGAATGAAAATTCTGCCCAACTGACGCATCGTTTCAAGTATAGGTCACTTTGACAGAGATTGACACAAGACGACACAGTGACGTCACTATGTCAGAGATTGACACAAGATGACGTAGTGACGTCACTATGTCAGCTTAATGTCTGTGTCTCTTGTGTCAATACAAGACGATGCAATGACGCCAATGTGTCGAAAGTAGTGAAATATTTGGACTTTAAGGGATATTCACATAGAATCGATTCGAATCGACTGTCGCTTGTCTCTCCGCCAATGTACACGCTCTGTTAATTGTTACGTTGTCTTATTTATTATTTTCTACTCTCTATTAATTATTAATAACTATAAATAATCATCACACACACACAAATGTAGTATTATTTTTTTATATTTAACACACCATTATTTTTTATTATTTAAGTTAGCTATGTACAGTATATGATGTTATGTTTATGAATTTCAATTGAGTCTCATTGGTACTAAGATGAATTTAAAATGTGTATTTAAATGGCTTTTTAATCAAACCCATGACTTAGTTACAAGCTATGACCTATATGATCTGTAAACATATGTTGAATGGAATTCTAGGAAATTTAAAATAATCATAAATTATCATCAGCCTATAACGGTCCTATACAGGGCACAGGCCTTATCGAACAGCATAGGTATGGGTAGATTGGGTGACAAACCACCACGCTGACCGAATGCGGAGGATTTGAGGCTATTGAATCTTGATGATACTAAATAATATTAATTGTGGTTACCTCAATATGACTTTTGTAAACTGATAACTCATAAGTGGAGATTTTTAATTAGTATTACATATTGTTAGGCTTTAATTTAGGTCTTTTGAAACTGTAAATCTTCCAAATAATAAATAAATTAGTATGTAGCTTTCACTATTGAATATGGTTTTTCTTTGATTTCACTGCAAATCGGCGCTTTGACGAAGTAGTCTTGGCATTAGCTGTGTGGCTACCATTTTGTGTAGCATTACACAAGGTATATTTATATTTTTGAGAGCCAACTTGTAGAACAAAATATTTAAAATAAAAAAAATACTTTCATACTTACCAACGTTTTTTAACTTATGTATATTTAGGTGCTTCTGTGGTGCCTTGATTTAAATGAATTATAGGTGCTTTGTTTTGGGGTATTGCATTAATTGATAGCCAAATCGTGGTATGTGGGAAAGCCTGTGCTCTATATAGGGACGTTACAATGCTAGATTCCATTCGACATCTCCAGACAGAATCTCATTTGTTCACAAATTATCGTTAAAATTATGTAAAAAGGGCATTCATTTATTTGACTTAGGTAAACAATAAACTAACAAGATACACAAATACGAAGAAACGACAACCAATTAAATGTCCGAGACATTTGACATATTTTATCATCATCATCATCATCAGCTCATTAAACGTCCCACCAGGGGCACGAGCCTACCCGTATAGGGTGATTAGGCCTTAGTCGTCCAAACATCAAATTATTCATTTAACATTTTTGCTCTTAACGCGACACTGAAAGTATACAAAATCAAAAAAGCACGAGCACACTACTATGTCAGTATGACATGTAGCGAGCGACGTGATTATGAATGAAAATTCTGCCCAACTGACGCGATGGGCAGACTTTTGCCGCGGACACTTGCCGAGTGAGATTGTGCATCCAGTTAGTTAATTGTTTATCTAGGATTTGACTATGTTCTAACTGACAGGACAACATTCGGTTAATAATTTGTGTTGCCATAAATATAATGAATATTATGACAGAATGCATTTATTATAATATATTTTTGTAAGCAGTATTCGAGTGGTTAGCGTGATAGTGCTAGATGATTACTCTTCGATTGGTTTTGTTGTAGTTATATTGATTTGTTGTGTGAGTTAAATGTGTGTTTACTTGGCTGTACAGTAATTTCTTATTGAGAAAGAAACAGGAAAACAGTTTTCAAGAATACAATAACAAAGTATTTGTCACTAACTAAAAAAGGTAAAAAAGAGATGGAGGTTCTCTTTTTCTCTATCACACTTTTTGAATGGATACCCGAGATATACTTCTTTTTAAAAAAAATGTGCAGAAAATATTTTTCGGTTATAAGAGAGAGGAGCTATCTCTCTTACTTTTTACTTTGCTTCTTATCCAATCCAGTGAAGCATGCGAGCGAAAAAATCCGAAAATATAATATAGGACTTGAGCACCGATAGAGTGAACTTCGCTCTCTTTCTAGCCGAAAATATAACTATCGTCTTAGAGTGAGACAGGCGATGGGGTTGCAACTGTCTCTCTCTCTCTCTAGCCAATGCCTAGTTGAGGCCTTAACACTGCTGCTACATTCAAAACGTCCACTGCTGGACTTGGCGGAGTATTAATTATTAACTGTGCGTGGATTTAGTATATTTGTTCAAACTGTCTGAAATCGAGGGAATGTAAGCCAAATATATAAATACTTTCAATAATTCTTATATCGAACTTGAAGATAGCATTTTTCCAGCTTTACACAACAATAGTATGACTATAACAAAATATATATATATGAGCACCATGTACATATATTAATACAATTCAGCACCTTTTGTAAAGAGACCCCTTTTAACACAGATTTCCCAATACAGGAGATGGGGCAAGCCGCGTTTAAAGTGCGACAAATGTAAGCTCAACGAGCATACACTGGCTACCAGTTTACGCTCTGTGAGACGAGTCAAGACGCACGAATATTGGAAGAAATTACAGTTTTTTTCCAAATTGCCATCCTGTGAAATTGTAACATGCCATCATCGCAATGAATCAGTAAATTTACCAAGAAATATAATAACTTTTCACAGGTAAGAACCGAAAAGAAATTGCGACACTGGGACTGCCTATAAACTTGGCGGCTTGTCCAGTCTAATTGTATATTCGGATGTCTGTGCCTTTTAATGATTAATATATAATTGTAATGTAAGTATGTATATCCAGACAATAATATATGTAATAGACCTCACATCTCTTTTGGAATTCAATTAATTGTGGCGTGCGATACGAATGGGATTTGCATATGAATATCACTCGATGGCGTGACGTGGGTTTAGTAAACGAAACGAAAGATTTTTTTAATGGGACGGATGGGTGGTCTTTCTAGGTCACTAAATTGACGCCTGAATTATTTTATCCGACATTCAAAACTACTTTTTCAAAGATATAAAGACTGTTTGGCCTCGGACTGTAACCCGCTGTTGAGTTGATCATAATTATCTTTGAAACATTAAAAGTAGGGTATATTTTGACTTTTAGTTTAATTATGCAGCAACCCCATTATACTCATGGTGGTAATATCTGATGAAGTATTGGGTTCTTTTGGCGTCTAATAATGTTATTATAGTATTCTAAATTTTTCTTACATATAATCGTCATGTTTGCGAAAACCTTTCTGGCTTAAACATGTATGAGCACATCTTAGCGAATCTAAAACATGTGTAAAGTTCAAATAAAATTTAAAATAAAAAATCTAATTTTGATTAATATCTGCCATCGATATTCTAAGAAAATAAATATTTGACTTCGTATCGCATGCTTCCTAAATATAAACTTTTGCTTCCTTTATCGAATTGATAATTGACAGTTCCCATGTAACTTTATAGATAATATATGTATATGTACTTACATACTTCCATTTTTAATGATCAAGACGCGTGAGCCACATTTTGAAGTTTGTCATTTTTGTATATATTCTCTAAACTATTGAATAACAGCTACTTTTGAAATACTTAACATTTATGGATATAAAATTAAAGGCAATTTATAATAAATAACATGTTTAAAAATTATGTAAACATTCGGATAACAATTGGTTCACGCGTCTTAAAGCAATACAGACTGTATCTCTGCCAAAAATAATATCTAAATCTGGTAAAGTGTTTGTACTTTCTACAATAATTGTATTTCTTACTAAGAATAGGAAGTGCTTCGTACTCACGCCTTTCTGGATACAATGTTCTTATACAGGGTGTGTATGTCTTTGTGTAAATATAGTCTGGGTGTGACCGCAAAGTATGGGCATTCGTGGATTTTCCTAGAAATATTTAAACACATACATTATATGTTTTTACGTAAATAAGTCAGGGTCTGAACTCATGTTGACTTTTTATTTAAAATCTCTTCACATTGACTGCCGTAATTCCATATAAAAAGTGTTAAAGGAGTAATTCTCAATTAAATTTAATTTTAATGACATCTTGTATACATTCTTCTTTCATTTGGCGTCTTCCGTTATTAGACTTTAGTTGTATACGTTATTTGGCAGATGGATGTGCTTACAGTAGCTCTAAAGTGGTTAAGATTCTATGACTCGAATCTGGAGTCTGATAGATTTTCAAGCGGACTAAGCAACACATTTTTATTCCAATATTCATTAACCTAGTAAGTGGAAGAGATATTATATGTTGTAACACTACGAACGCTCATACTTTAGGTGATTATATTATCTGGCCACCCATTTATCCAATACTCAATTGTTGCTGGCGTGAATTTGAAAATGATATTTCGATCCAACGCGGGTCCTGACTGCAAAGGTTTAAACTTATTGTAAATTCATATTTACTAATAAATGAGCAAAATTTTATAAGTTTTAAAAACAGTCACAATATTGATTTGAAAAAATATCACATTTAAATAAATCATGACTATACGTCATGATATATTTGAGTAACAAAAATGTAAAAACAATGATTATTATAATAAAAAACAATATTGTGACTGACGAAGGTTGGCCAGTAAGCCATAGTTATCATCACTTGAAACAGCAATACTTAAAGTGATATGTAATTCAAAAACATTACATTGTTTTGAATTTGTTGAATTATAATAATGGTCGAAAATGCTTTGCTTTTTGCGATGATTGTATTTATTGTGGAATATAAGAGATGGAACGGCGAGACGTGTCACGTATATATGGATTAGTATGTGCTATGTTAAAAACCAAAGACAACTTGTTGGTGTTTATCTTTTTTTGGATTTCCGATGATTTGTGAAAAGATTTTTTTAATAGTGAAAGACAATATATTATGATCCATTCATAATATGGTACAGTGACGTGACACGACTTGTGCCAACGTGTAATATTGCAAATAGGTATCATTCACAATTTGAGAAGTAGTGTATGCCTTGTGAAACGTAAATATCCGGTTTCTGATGACAAATAATGGTAAATTTCTACATATTATTTCGGAACAAGTCACAGATTAAATAACCGGTTATGTGTCACTAGAAACCGGACGATGAGACTAACTTGAAGTTAGTTTGAAATTGTCTAGGACTGGGCCTGGCTAGTCCAGACCCGCGCTGGGCGTTGACCCCGCTTGCGGCGCCCCCTGGCGGTCCCCGCTTGTAGTGTAGACCAAATTGATATTGTACACAATAAAAAATATTACCTAATTTTTTTTTGTTTCTTTACATCCATGCGTTAGATAGGGGGACGACCCGTTCAGTGTAAAGATTGAGTTCTTGATTCGATCACCGGGCAGTATATACATTTGTGTGCATGTCTGTTTGTATTTCTATATATGATATGTATTTAAAAATATGTATAAGTAGGTATGTTTATCAGTTGTTTAGTACCTGTAATACAAGCTTCACGATTAACTTGGGGCTAGATGGCGCTGTGTGAATGTCAGTGGATATTCACTTATTTATAAGTCTCCCCGTGGCTATGCTGGCAGAAAGCATGTTTCCTACAGTAGGACGGTATTTCTATGGCTCCCATCTCCCCGAAATACATAAACAAGAATAAAAACATATATGTATATATTTAGTCTTAAATATTATTTTAAAGATGAGCTTAGTGCAAGAGTTCAATGAAGATACTTATTCGAGTGTGTTTGACATTAGATACAAGTTTCATGAGTAACATCTTATTGTACATATTAGCTGTGCCCCGCTATATAAGGTATTCTCCCGCAGTGAAACAAAACCTTATTACATCACCTACCTGCCAAAATAGATCGTGTCTCCATATCTGTACAGCCATTTCGGAGCTTACCCGGAACAGTCAAACGTTTTAAAAAATGTTACTTCGGTATAGGTATCGTGTATATTTATCATTACCTACACGTTAAGTAAAAAACGGTTATTTTAATATTACAAACAAACACTCCAATTTTATTTATATAAAGATGATATTGGTACCTATGATAACAGATCAACATGAGCTATCGAGAGATGAAACAAAAGATCATTGTCGATAAGGAGTGCATCTTTAAGCCACTAGGGACTCCTCATTTCGCATCGCAATGGGTAACACCCAAACAAAATGAAGTAAAAATAGAAGAATTATGTTTATACAACTTATTACATATTTATTACGTAATTTCTATACACCTTATATTGAGGATCGACTTGTATGTTTAAAATTTTATAACTTCTTTTGTGTTATAAAATAGGGTGACTCGCCAGGTGGACGGAAGAATAGACAATGTTTAAAAGCAAACCGGTCTGAGGGCTAACCTTCGGAAATCGGCAAGCAGCAGCCGGAACATCTTATTATTCTATACACAATATTGCAAAAAACATTATTACGACTTGCAACTTTACACTTGTTATTTTTCTATTCAATAGATATTTGCCTAAAAGGGAATAAAATAGACCACAGTGTAGTCGTAACTTTACCTAAAAAGGCCGTGACAGTCCTGCTACATGACATGTTGCTATCTCCAAGCTTGGCAGGCGGGTTGGAGAAAGGTTTGGTTAAAAATAATAAAATGAAAGCACGCTATCCCTTCAAATCTATATGGTAGACTTGGTACTGAGCCATCTAGGGAGGTACCACCGCAGTGCCAGGTACCGTCCCGTGAAATAGAATTGTTTTGCACTTTTGTGCTTCGGGATGAGGGCACTGTAGCTAGTGAAATGACCGGGTATAAGAGACCTAATATCTGTTGTCTCGGGTGACGGGCGCAGTGCGGCATTGACCGCGAATAAAAACTAATGCCGCTCTGCCATGGTCAGGCGTATCACTTACCATCAGGTGAGCGTCATGACCGTCCTGTACACTTTGTAACATAAAAAAATCTAAAGATTTGCCCCTAAGAAATTTGCCGGCAAACAACAAAAGGTAGGTCTTATAAAATAAAATACTTTTATAATCGAAACAAGCACATTTATTAATACAATATTCATTATAATAGCAAATATACAAACATTTTATTCACAACTACCATCACTCCAACACTTTGGTCATTCAACCGACAGCCAAACGTTAGCCATGCGCATGCGCCGAACATTCAACACGTAACATGTATGTACTACACAAGACGATCACTCTTCTATACAGTTCAGTATATTTGAGTTCATTGTACCATATATGTTCTAGCAAAATAATATATAAACTTAGTCACAAAAATACTATATCTTGATGGGTTGAATTTTCGGTCACAGAATCAAGGAATGGAGCCTCTATGTTGAGATTATTTAAAGTAATACATAATTCATGGAAACAAAAAAAGACAAACTGCACTTCTATGTTTCTTGAATTTCACAATTATATTTATTTCAATGTTCAACCCTTTGACCGCCAGAGACGAGTTTAAGCATCACAAACAATAGATTGTCCATTGTGTCTGGATTCTGGACGATCAATGGGTTAAAAAAATACAATTTTGCCTTCAAATAAAGGTAACAATCTATACGACAATAGAATCGTGTAGTACAGTTTTAATGTGTTAATAAAAAATCCACTAAATTTAAACATAAAATAACCATGTCGACATTTCAATGAATTAATCATTAACAACTACAAAAACGAATGTTTGATAGCAAACACACGACTGTTCTATCCCATAAAAGAAATCTATTAAATTAGCGATAAAATATCAAAAAAAAAAGAAAAGAAATGTTGAGATCCGTACACATATAGTTAAAAGAAGACGTCCCACCATGTGAGATAGTCATTATTATTTATAAATTATTATAACCTATTTCAAGATGCGAGTTTTTCCAAAGATATAAATGACATTTTGTATACCTTAAAAGTAACTTAGGAAATAGTACAGAAACATTTCATACTTCGCATTTGAATGTTATTATTTTTGAACTTAAATTATGTATTTATACATAAAAATACCTTACTTCTGAAATGTCTGCTTTAAAATAATAAAAAGTGTTTAAAGATACCATTGATTTTTATAAAACTATTGTATTAAGTGTTAACAGTAATATGAAAAAACAAGTACTATTATAAGTTTAATAATTATTCTAATTATTATCTTCATAAAAATAGTCTTATTAGTTTTATTAAAATTCACACATGTTTGTGAAAAAATAATTAACTGTGCGTGATTTAACAGGTAGCAGACTAAAAAACGTAAGGCACATTTTAAATACAACATTAGTTAAAAAGTTAATAGTTTAAAAATGCTAAATTACTTTCTCTAAGACGGGATATAACTTTACATACATACAATTATCATTTTTAATGTTTATCAACTCACAAAAGAGTTTGTTATATTTAAAATTGTAGTATACGCCATGAGTTTTTTTTTATTATATATTGGAATAGACTTTTTTATATTGTTGTCTCAGATTAACAATGAAGTAACTAGATGCACAATCACGAAGAAACACAAAATGACCGAGCCCCGTGACACATACGTATCTATTGTTATATTTAGAACGCACAATTAATCATTTCAATTTGGACCTTAATGCGTTAAAAAATGAGTACAAAATCAAAAGCACGAACAAATTACTGTCATTGACGACCCATTTGGTGTTGCGGTTGAGACGTCGACTGCGACTTTAAGTGTTCCGGGTTCGATCCCCGGACAGTACAAACATTTGTGTGCATGAACATGTCTGTTTGTAATGGTCTGGGTGCTTTCTATATATAATATGTATGTATTTACAAAAGAAAATGTATATAAGTATGTTTATCCGTTGTTTAGTACCCATAATACAGGCTTCACGCTTAACTTGGGGCTAGATGGCGCTGTGTGAATGTCAGTAAATATTTATTTATTGTGACATGTAGCGAGCGATGTGATTACGAATGAAAATTCTCTCCAATTGTCGTGGTGAGCAGACTGTTTGAGTAAGATTGTGCATTTAATTAGTTTATTATTAATAGAAGATTGTACTATCAAATAAATATGAGTAAAATGTGTTGTAGTTTTAAAATTAATGATGGCATATACCAAATCTCAAATAATCCATTAGCTTAATTCCTATTCTCTAATTATATCTGTTATTTTACACATATACAAGTATACTTTTCATTAATATAATTTATTCAATTTATAATATTACTTTATTTATATCCAATAGCCGAGTATGTCATTTGCTTTTTGAGTGAGTTTTATGTTTCAGTAGATTTTTGAATATTGCTTTTGAGAATGTCATTTTTTGGATATTTAACTTTTTTCTTTAATTATCGTTTATTGTACGATTCACGAAAGAAGACTATGCGCAGAAGTCATTTTTTAGGTCCTATTGGGGTACGGCAGAGGGGCGGGAGCAATATTGTAAGAGCGGGGCAACGCCATTGGTCGGCACGCTTCTGAGGACAAGGTTGCTCTATCGCTATTCGTCTATATTGAATTTGGCGCGCTGACAGTACTCTAGAATACAGTCGGAAGGAAAACTGTTTTGTTGCATTTTATTATTTATTGTTATTTTTTTTTGTTTGCTGAGCCATTCATTGAAATTCTCTAGTGTATGTTGCTTCGAAAAGCCAGGCGAGAAGGATGATATATGAGTTTAAATATATTTTGTAAGTAGATTGTTGACAAGGTTTCGCAAGTCTTGCAACTTTGTTGAAAAAATTAAATCAATATATCCACCTTTAATGAATCTATAACAGACATAATAAATAAAAAATATCGGATTAATTTGAATAGAAAAACAGAACCATTAGCTATATTTTGAAATACTTGTCGGTACTTTGCTGATTATACTATCCCATGATTATTTGTTATATTTCTACATGATTATTATTATTATTTTTATGAAGAAAAATTGTCTCACTATCATTAAAATATCAATTTCCTTTTACGCTTAAAGAAATACTCTACAGATAAAATTTTCATAGAACATGGTCATAATATTCTCCGTCACCCGTTATTACCATCCGGATTTAAATCCTATAGAAATGGCTTGGGCCTCCGTAAAAAGTTATGTTAGTAGCAAAAACGTTAAGTGGGATATAAGCAGCGTAATTAATTTTATAAAAGAAAAAGTTAATCTAATGGTTCCACAAGAATGGAAAAAACTATGTGACAAAGTAAAATTTGAGCCTGAATTATGTTTAATTACATAGGTATCTTTTAATCCTGGAAATTTATAATAGAATTTGATTATATGAGTTAATTAAAATAAAAATATTATTTTGATGTAAGTATTTTGTTCATTAGTGTACATGCGCAGACGGCCGCCATTTTTGGTCTTCTTTGGTGAATCGTACTATACTCGGCTATTGATTTGGTTTAAACCTAAGAAGCTGCCTTAAATATAATCCACTTAATTATTTCCTATAAAATGACTTCATTGCCATTAAACCATAGAAATTGACATGTTATATTATATACCTACTTAAATTTCTCCAAGTATTCATATCACATCGAGAAATATTGGAAGAATCGACAGGACAGCTCTTTTTACTTGTACAACTAAATTATCATTAAGGAAAAAAACAATTTTTCTTACACTTAATACTTTTATTTTTTACAAGTTTTAAAATTTTAAATTCGTTTTAAAAGCACGTAGTTTGATCACATTGTTCCTTTTATTTTTAAATGACAAGGCACTTTCTTAGCTTATACGTTTTTTTGTAACGTCAGAAAACCTGTGGCCTCAGTAGGTCACTCATTTAGTCGTATTTTATGCTTAAATCAATTATAATGGAAGATATATTACATGTTAACTCATTCGAAGTGAAATATCACCTCTCATTCTAAAAGATATTCAAAACGTGTGTTTCAATTACAATACTACATTAAATAGTCTGGTGAAGTGTCCATATATTTATATATTTTGATTCCACATATGGTATATGTACTAAAATTATTAAATCCCGCGGATGTTTTATGCGATAAACGCTGCGTTACACGCAATGCGATTAACGAACATTATTTCAAATAATTATGGTCTGACCCGACTAAGGCCTATACACCCGCCTAAGTCCTGCACGCGGGCCCAGGGCGGTGCGACCGACTTCACGCACAACCTCAGAATCTCTTCGCAGGCTTGCGCAGGATATCTCACGATGTTTTCCCTTACAAGAGCATCGGACAAACGTACATATGATTTCGAAAATTCGAAAAGACATTGGTACGTGGCGGGATTCGAACCTGCACCTCCTGAACGCTCGTGTACCGAGGTGGTACGTTTAATTATTTCGCTCTTCCAATCTTGATTGACATTACGTTAACTTTTTAGAACATACGCATGTTATGCGTGAGAGAACTTTACCGACATAGCTCGCCGGATCAGCAACTTTTGCACTTGTGTTTCGGGATGAGGGCACTGTAGCTAGTGAAATTACCGGGTATGAGAGACATAACATCTGTTGTCTCGGGTGACGGGCGCATTGCGGCGTTGATGTTAAATAATAACTGTCTATCAGTTGTTGGTCTCATTCCATGCCGCTCTGTCATGGTCAGGCGTATTACTTACCATCAGGTGACTTTATAATATACAAAAAAAATTAAGTGGCAGTGGGCCGGTCATGTATGTCGTAGGACCGATGTCCGTTGGAGCAGACGAGTTCTGGAGTGGAGACCGCGTCTCGGCAAGCGGAGCGTAGGACCGAGGGACCGACGACTTGCGAAAAAACTGGGATAAATGGCGCAAAATGGAGGAGACATATGTCCAATACTGGACGGTGATAAATTGAATTTAATCCTTTTTTATTTATTTTGTGCCTTCGCACATTTTACGTTATTTTAATGCATAAAGTATATTTGTATTTTCTGTAAGTGATTATTGTAATCTTTTAAGAAATATATCTTAAAACATAAATGTTGACACTTCACCAGTAACAATTCAAAAACCAATTCCTTTTCATTGTATAATATAAAAAGCACATCATTGCACTTCAAATCTGACTTTACCTTTCGGGAACTCCTGCTTATTTATCCCACGAGGATAACTCCCAATCCAAGTTCTCCCTTGGGATAGCTCACATTTTCTTCGACCTACGGTCTAGCCTCGCCGGTGACGTGACCGACTTGATGATGTCCACGATCTGCGAGTCCACGCGTGGCCTTTGCAGCCTCTTCGCCGAGCGAGTCTTGAACTTGGCCGAGTCTTGCGCCGTGACTAGGTTGGGGGTTAACGACTTTATACACCTGGAGGAGAAAAATGTCATTTTTATAGTATTTTTTTTTTACCAACTGCTGAAGGAGCCTAATGTTTTTAAGCATATGTATATATATATATATTACTATATTCCCTGCTGCAGCCTAAACGGATTGACGGATTTTAATATTTGGGGTATTATAAGAGTCTTCATAGCGCGAGAGTCTCTGGATACATTAAAAGTATACAAATTCAAAATGGCTGATTTTAAACACCATTTTGTAAGTATGAAACAAAATGTTTTTTTCCAATCCCATCGAGTGGGGTACCGCATTATAGGTCTTTCAAAAATAGCATGAGTGTATGAAACCCGTTTTTCGATACAACGATTAACCTGGCAGCTTCCTACACCATCTTTCACACAATCCCACACTAACCTGGCAGCTTCCTACACCATCTTTCACAAAATCCCACACTAACCTGGCAGCTTCCTACACCATTGTTCACACAATCCCAGACTAACCTGGCAGCTCCCTACACCATCGTTCACACAATCCCAGACTAACCTGACAGCTCCCTACACCATCGTTCACACAATCCCAGACTAACCTGGCAGCTTCCTACACCATCGTTCACACAATCCCAGACTAACCTGGCAGCTTCCTACACCATCGTTCACACAATCCCAGACTAACCTGGCAGCTTCCTACACCATCGTTCACACAATCCCAGACTAACCTGGCATCTTCCTACTCCATCTTTCACACAATCCAGACTAACCTGGCAGCTTCCTACACCATCGTTCACACAATCCCAGACTAACCTGGAGCTTCCTACTCCATCTTTCATAGAATTTCAGACTAACCTAGCATCTTCCTAATACATATTTCATATAATCCCAGACTAACCTAGCGTCTTACTACTACATCTTTTATAGACTTCACTACATACTTCAAGTACACATCCTTAGAAAAACGACGCATTATATCTTTTATATAAAACGACGCATTATATCTTTTATATAAAACGACGCATTATATCTTTAATATATATCTTTTATATACTTCAATCAAGAGCGTCGGTGGCTCAGTGTTGTGGACTGTCGCCTTCCTACCGGGAGGGCTGAGGTTCAAATCCCGACACGTACCAATGTATTTTCGAATTTTCGAAAATATATGTACGTTATCCGACGCTCTTACGGTGAAGGAAAACATCGTGAGGAAACCTTCATGCACGCCTGCGAAGAGATTCGAAGGTTGTGTGTGAAGTCGTCCAATCCGCACTGGGCCCGCGTGGACGACTAAGGCCTAATCACCCTATACGGGTAGGCTCGTGCCCCTCGGTGGGGACGTTTAATGAGCTGATGATGACGATGATGATGACTTCAATCAAATTCAAGAAAAACGACGCATTATAAACGATCTTTACTTTTTATATAAATTGTTCAATAATAAAATTGACTGTCCTCAGCTGAGCCTGTAAAGATTAAATTTCCGAGCTCCCTCTAGATTGCCAAGTTCTCAAGTTGTCCCTCTAGTGCCTCCATTGCATTCAACAGTACTTGATTCAAATTCTCCTGTCCCAAGATTGAGCAGATTGTTAAACTGTTTTGGTAAAAACAGTGACATTCATTTTGATAATATTTAATACGTTTCGTAAACACTTACAGGACTCCATGGGTGAAGGTTAAATATGTAGTGTATGAGTATGTATGTATACACGAGTGTGTGTGTGTTTGAGTGTGCGGGTGTGTTTGAGTGTGTGTGTTTGTTTGTTTGTGTGTGTTTGAGTGTGCGGGTGTGTAAATGGGTGTGTGTGTATGTGTGTGTGAGAGAGTTTGTGTGTGTGTGTGCGTGTGTGTGTGTATGTTTGTGTGTGTGTGTGTGTGTGTGTGTGAGTAAAAAAAAGATAAAATGCATGTGGTGTTTAGCTATAATTGTACACTTATCTAATTACTGAATATAAGAGTATTTTAAGAGCGAATAAGTGTAACAGTTGTTCGTATAAAAACAAATTAATAAATAAACAAAATTAGACTTCCACACTAACCTGGCAGCCTCCTGCAGTTTCCTCGCCAGCAGCTCGTTCTTCATCCTGCGGCGGCGAGTTCGCGTCGTAATTGCGCCTTGGTCTTGTGTCGGGACGCGTGGAGTAGCGGGTGTCGGCGGAGTCGGGCCGACGACGGCCTCATTGTTGGGTCCGGGTCCACATTTTCTTTTGGAATTAATATATATATATAAGCTGTGTCACAAACGGACTACAACAATAAAAATGACTACCGAAATATTAGATATGTAGGTGGCGCTGTGTGAATGACGGTGGATATTTATTTATTTGTAATAATAAATAAATAATGACATTCACACGGCGCCATCTAGCCCAAGTTAAGCGTGAAGCCTGTGTAATGGTGACTAACAACGGATAAACATACTTATATACATGTTTTTTGGAAATACATACATATTATACATATAAAACACCCAGACCATTACAAACAAACATTTTCATGCACACAAATATTTGTACTGCCCGGGGATCGAACCCGGAACCCTTGATGTTGCAGTCGACGTCTCAACCGCAACACCAAATGGGTCGTCAAATTTAATTGTAATATTTTTTTCTCCCTCTCTCTCTCTGTATAACCTAACCTAATCTTCGCAGTCCACGGCTGGACATAGGGCTTCCCCATTCTGCGCCAGATATCATAGTCCTCAGCTATTCTTAACTTTCTCATCTCATCTATCTTATCAGCAAACTTCTTGGTCGCTCTGTATCTCTCTCTTCAACTTATCGCAGTCCACTGCAGACATAGGTTGCCTCCATTTTGCGCCAGATATCCCGTCCTCCGCCTATCTCATCCAGCCTCCATCTACTACCTTACGTAAGTCGTCGGTCTTCGGTCCTACGCTACGCTTGCCGAGACACGGTCTCCACTCAAGAACTCGTCTGCTCCAACGGCCATCGGTTCTGCGACATACGTGACCAGCCCACTGCCACTTCAACTTGCCGATCCGGCGGCTACGTCGGTAACTTTAGTTCTTTTATGGATTGATTGTTCGCTTTGCGGATCTGGCGGGCTATGTCGGTAACTTGGTTGATTGGTCGCTCTATATATCAGTATTACCTTGAGCAGCTGGTTGAACTCTCTGGACAAATGCGGCAAGTCGGGCAACTTCCCATCGCGATAGTCGTGCCACTGCTGGCCGTTCTTCGGCAGCGGACCGCCGCGGCCGCTTCGAACAACGTCAGACCTGCGGACAAACGAA